>JAACYV020217754.1:0-17662 GCA_009936425.2 Chrysaora fuscescens | reverse complement strand
GTGCTCACAGTGAGTTGAAGGCCCGTTGAACACTTCAGCGGTCAAATATTTGACCACCTAGCTGTACCGTGCAAATACGTAGCCTTCTTGTTCACACGAAGCCACTTCTTCATCTTGGCATGCGCCTTTAATCTTTGTTCGTTCGAAAAATGGCCTTAGTTCATCACAAATATGCATTAGGCGTTTATTAGGCATTCTGCAGTTCTCTTTCTATTCTTCATCGACTACTGTCCCATTTTCAGACCGTTCGACCAAGAGTCCTTGCTTCCTTGCATTTTCAAGAACCTTTTGCGCCTGCCTTTGCCTCTCAGCTTTTCTAAATCTATATTTTTCTCAATTGGTTGATCAGTGCCTGTACCAATCTATCAGCACTACTATCAACGATAGCTCTCTCTGTATCTTGTGAAGTAAAGATGCTGATTTAGCAAAATAAGCATCGTGGGCTGCAGTTTGGCAAGGTGCTAAGAATTATTTTCAAAGCATTTTTCTCCTTCATTTAAGTAGTAGACCCTTCTCCGTGACTGAGCAAATGTCATTATTAGCATGGACCATTATTCATGCTCATTATGTCTTTCCAATTATTTTCTTCAATGTTGTGCTAGCCGAATCATCCGCTCGAAAGCAACACGGAGCCGCTCAACTCTTAGGCCAGCCAAGTTCACAAGATACTGCCAACGGTAATAATATTCTGATCGTTCAACCAGGATCCGCGTAAATGAAAAGCCATAGCAGCCAAACTTTTGCCCGCCAAACATTTAACCGGCTCCGGGTAAACGCAGCCCAAGCTATAAACGACTGACAGCCAAGCTACAACTTTTTAAAGGCATTTGAATGCGTAAACCACAAACTTTTGACTGATGGGCCTTCAGGTGAATGCTTTAATGCATAAGTTTTTGAGGGAAAAAATCCAAAGATTATATAAGAAAAGAAAATATCAAACGAACCCTTCATTTTAGGGATGTTCCGTGAGGCAAGAGCAGCTCAAAGTGTTGTGTTTAAAGCTATAGAATTAAGATTCTTGTTGATCGATTTTAGCATGCACTTCTTATTTACATAGGGAAGTTAGACAGCCTGCCAATTTTTTAAAAGAACATCGATGTTTGGGAAAAAGATGGCTGCAAATGTAGTTCATGTAGACCATTTGTTGCGTAGTTGGAAATTTGTCTGACTATAGTAAATATTAATTAACGCGTGCTGAAACAGTATATGTATATGAATATTGTGAATTAGCCTGGTATCAATTGCTGTAGATTTTAAACGTAGAAGCTTTTATTTACTTTTGTTTTTTTATATTAGGATTAAAGTAGCTTGAAGCATAGCAAAATATCGCCTTCTGTAACTAAACTGTTAGTGATAGGTAAACCAATGATTTATATAATGGACTTAGTAAGCATGCATAGAAAATGGCAATTATAATACTCCCTTAGCTGCTAATAATGATAAACAAAAATAAATAAACTTCAACTATGAGGCCCAATCGCAAACAGCCTCTTTCTTCAATGCAATGAAGACCTCTTCCAATAAAACATGCTAACGGGTATCCTAAATATTCAAGTTACGCTAACAGTTCGAAATGGTCTCACGTGCTCCAAGCTTTTTACAGCCACTGCCTGAACATATCATAATGTTAGCTGTATATTTTAATCTACTGTAGATTTCAAAAATGCATGAATGGAAGTTAGATTAAATCTACTACACAATAAAGTTGCATTTTGAACGGGAGAATCTTTCAATGTTTTGCAGTACCGTCATGAATCTCACCTAACTCAAAAAACAAAAGCCAATATTACATGATAATTTTATATCCACAGATAATAATTTGTGACTTATTGATTTTAGTTGACTATATGCTTTATCAAGCCGGTATAAACAAGAATTCTGCTCATGTAAACTATAGAGGTATGTAGCTTTCATTTCTATTTTATTTATGACTAAATGGGTCTCTATCTTTTACTTTTGCTCAGCTGCTATCTAAGAATATAATAAATAAAATATTTTTCTTCTTTATTGACATAATATCAAATGTGACATCCTTTTACTCCTTTTACATAGAAAAAAATGTGCACGATGCACAAAGATTGTAACTTAAAACTGCCCTGGGATGAGCAACAATAATCAATCTATTTCAGCAACAGTATTTTATTTCAAGCGGTACATGATTATAATCATTTAGCGTGGATACTTGTCGACTGAAGCAAGCTTTTTGGAAAATATTATTATGTTCCAAATCTATTGCCGGGAGCAAAATGTATTTATCACAAATAGACCAAGGATTTAAAGAGCGCCTGTCGCCCATAGACTGACCCAATGATATAAAAAAAATAATAACTAGTTGCTATTCACTGTGATTTGTAAGTATTTCTTCCATCAATAACGCTAATTTCCAATACAAAGTCTTCTACGCTAGTTTTGTTGTATTTCACTGCCAATATTGTTTGATTAATACCGTAAGTGTAATGATATATAGTCATGTCATGAAAACATGGAAGACTCAAAAGATTGTTGAAAAAGCTTTAGATAGACAGAACCTTGTACAAAAGTGGGAACCAATGTGTTGCCAAATCTAGATCCGCGGACAAGATCCGCGATTTTCGTTCAAATTTCAGCTCTGTGAAGGCTGTAAAAAATTTTGACTAATGTTCCTTCTCTAACCTCGTTCTGGACTTGTGGGGCATTACAAATGAACACCATAGATATTTCTTTTTCAATGTTTAAATACGTTAAACTTTTTGTAATTGGTATCTATATCAAATGATATTTATCAGCCCAACTTGATGTTTAGTTTAGGTAAATAATAGTATTTATTTATCCTTATTGCTTGATATATGTTTGCTATTTTCAGAACTGGCAAAAGCATTTTCACATCTTTGAATCAGCGAAAAGAAACATTAAGAAAAGCTCTGATTTTTAACATAATGTGCACGTAATTTATTTATGTTTCCGAAAAATTTTTATAATAGCTTATTTATTAATCATTTAGTATCTGTTGTTATGCAGATGATTAAGGAAAAAAAACTGGACAATTTCTCATGCTTGCCTGTTAAAACAGCAGCAATTGTTTGCTTCAGACATATGTCACTACAAAAAAAGTATTCCGATTCGCCCTTAGGGGATTTTTATGTTTTCAAAAGCAAGAATAACGTTCTAAACTTCGTGTAGCTCGGAGTTCCAGTTCTTTGTTCCATATTGGGACCATTTGCGATCTTGCAAGGATAGTAGATGGTTAACTTCTATATGAAAACTACACTTTTTTGTACCACATATCTATCACATTTCTAGTTCATTTTTTTGTGTTTTCTCTGTTTTGGATCAGGTCAGTGCGAGAAACTAGACTTGAAATTAAGGAATAAAAAAAAATTATTTCAACTTTTTTAGTTTGTAGCCAGTGGTCATTTTCTTTCTTCGCTAATTTTTTGGTCCAGAACAAGTTTTAAAAATTCCTATAATACGATTAGGATGTAGCAACATCTTGAAACGCCTGTCTTCGCGTAAATTCATGCTTTTACAAAGTGCTGAAGAATATTAAGCAAAAAGACGTGAGCATAATAAGTAACCGTGGGTAATTCTTTATTATTTCTCTCGACTCAACAGACCATATAAAAAATCAACAAGTTCTCTAATCATCTAAATATTTTAAAATAATTCAGCGTAAATAGGATAAAATACGCCTGATCAATTAACACAACCATCTATACATTTATACAACTGAAAAAATCGTGAATTCACTCACTAAAACTATTATGACGTATTCCGTTATGGGCTATTTAACAAAATTTGCACTGCATTTTATACAAGGACTGCTAGAACTTTACAAATAATATTTTTTGAAATGTCACTATTTATTTATGTTTCAACATTTTAAATACTATTTATAGTAAAATAGGTTCTCAAAACCAAGTCAGTACTAATTGAAGAAACGATACTTAAATTAAATAAACAATTACGGAAACAATGCATTCAATCAGATATAGGTGAAAGAATAAATATTTCACAGCTCTAAACAGCAAGACAGGGGTATCCCAGGTAAGAAGAATCACCCCATGCCTTAAAGTCCCTAGCGTTCCAAAGACTTGACGGAAGTGAACATTCGGGGGGGGGGGGGGGGGGGGCCGTTCAATAAATTTCAATATTTTCAAATGCTGACTTCAGATTTAATTAACATTATCCGCAGTTGGCCCTGCCATCGAATATAAAGCGCATGATTCGCTTGCCTAGCGTATGTCTCACGAAAAATGGATTTTCTGACAGATGAGGCATTCAGCAAACACACTACCCTATGCATTACCGAAAATGAGTCTTATTTAGCACATTTTATCAATATCATGACTAAATGGCTACGAATCTGAGAAGGCTTGCAAGCGGTCTCCTACTTATGATGTGATGAACATAGCCGGTCATGAAATTCCTTTTTTGTTCCCTTCTAGCAACGAAGGACAGTTTGTCTCCTCTTGGTAATGACATTCACAAGCCAAGTAAAATGACACGTTCTTTATTGGCTTGTTAATATCAGGCTAGCTTTTTTGGTTACTGTTTGGACTCTACCTAAATCCATTTACAGGTTATGAAGCTTAAATCTAATATTCCATTGTCAGTTAGCACTGCCACTCTACAAACTTCCGAGTGACAAGGTGTAACTCTTTAACTGACAAAGTAGTAGCTATCGACACATAGAAGACGCACTATTATTTCAGCTTGCCAGCAACTGGTATTCTGCAACAACCAAATCCTACCCATTAAACGATGTGTTGGTTACGAAACTGGTATTGAAACTTGCCTAGGCATATACGAGGTGATGTAAACAGCCTGGTGAATGCAATAGTTTCCATTTCAAAATGTAGTTTTTCAAAACAAGATTGTCGCTAATCTTTAACGGGAGTAAATGTGTAATTTGAGCCAGCAAATGTATTCTTTCTCGATTCGTTGCTGATGCTGGCGCTGTGCACACCTGCTGCGAGTGGCGAAGGAGGCGCCACATACCTTGGTTTGAGGAAACTGAATGCCTGGGAATGCTTTGAGTCATAGAAAAACGAGCCAGGGTTACTTACTGTGATGGGGCTTATCGCAGATGCTGTTGACGTGCATGTAAATGATTGGTCGCTTCCTGAATCATCGTCAAACGATAACTGAACAGAGTCAAAATGAATATCTGGGGAAGAACAAGTCGATGTACTGCTAGTACTTAATGTATGGCCACAAATTCTCTTGGTCGGTGTCGTACTTTGATCCATATCTTCAGTATCGACTAGAAAATAGCAAGACATATAATGAAAAAGCAATAACTACACGATCTGCTTTATAAACAATTATCTGAGCAGCATAAATCATGCTCAGTCAAGGCTGAAGAAAAGTTGCAATTAGACAGGGAAAAAGGGAAGATTGAATTTGTGAAAATCCCATCAAATTAGAAATGTGATTGGTGGTACTTATATGGTGGCATGCTGTGGCAAAGGAAAGAGGTGCCGTTTTATCATGTACCAGTATATTTGGCAGGCCATGACTTTATTACTTCAATGACAATAACATTGATCAGAGAGGAGCGAATATATCATTTAGAATACCTACGTTTTCGCTTGGACGTAAATGCGCTAGGTCTTAGGCCACTGGGACTGAGACTTCTCCTATTGTCAATGAAATATAGAATTCATAAATAATCATGATTGTCACAATTACACTAAATATATCAACTATTTTGTTAAAAATACGAAAGTAATGAGTTATTAAATTGAAAGATTGGGTTTCAAGAGAGAAGTCAACACAGAGCTTAACTTAAACACTGTTTTGCTTTCAGAGATCAATATACAATTGAATCAGAAATATGGATAATACCTTATTGTACGGCATCGCGGACTGATTGGTAGAGGACCTGGGCTCGGTGTTAAACTTCGGGCCCGAGAAAGCTGCAAATTTAAGAAAATAAAATGAACTGATCAGCCCTGCAAAAAAAGATGGCCTACTATTGAGTTAAAATCACCAATACAATAAATTTCACTCGCTCTATATTCTTGCAGCTCCATATGAATCATCTTATTAACTTAAATTGCAATTATCATGTTTCAAACCGTTGCACCTTATCAATAATGGTCAAGCATCTCGCGTATTAAATGTATCATTCTGCAAAATAGAAAGTAACTAACAGCCTGTGAACACTGACTACGATTCACAATATTGATTGATTCCATAACCCCCCCCCCCCCCCCAACCTGATTAGAATATAGAAATTGGAAGTTATGATAAGCATGAATTAACATTGATTATCATAGTCATAGTCCTACTGCACCCGGAAGAAGCACATGATCTGAATATAGCAGGCGAGGAAGCTGGCACAAAGTACGTCGAAGCAAACAGGTGACTTCAAGGATCCACCTAAAATACCAAAACATATATACAGGGCTTAGTATTTATATAACTATCATAGTAGTGATGCGAAAGCACTAACCATTTGCTCGCCGGACAACCGGACAGGTGATGGGGAAGCGACTGGTGATGAAAAAGCACTTCTTACTTCTTCTTCATTGTTGTTTCGTTTTTCTTCGTTCATACTAAATGACTTTTCTGTCTGTAATTAATATCATTATGGCATTAATAACATAAACCACAAAAAATATCATTTTAAGGTAAAACAGTTATCAGTTGATAATGAGGTAAGAAATAAGCTCCGACGAAAGACAGAAGACATTTTGAGTATTTTAAAATTCTAAATAAGACAACTAAAGCCAAGCTTATAATAATGAGGCATTCAATCTCATACGACGCTTTATGCTGTATGAGTTGTTGGCATTAACCTTCATTCTAAAGCAAATGATACCTGACCTCCTCAACTCGGTACAGTTTTGACAATTAATCTTCCCTTCTCGAAGGCAAGAAAGCATACACGAAAGGCTGATATCTTTCAAGAAAAATGAAGACACTGGGATGTTTTCTGCAATCTGAGCTTGAAATCACATAAATTTTGAAATTACCAATTTCTACTCCACTGATGTTGATACACATTCTTTCATTCTCAATATGAAAATATTTTTCAAAACCAACAAGAACTATAACCGTCTTCAAAGCACGTATTGTCCGAGCTCTCGTTTGTCTTGAAGATTTGTAGCAATAAAAAGCGATAAAACGACCAGGTCCTAAAATTAAAGATATATATATATATACCTACCAACAGACTCATTTCTCCCCAGCTTTGACTTAACTGAATTTCAGATGTGACATTCCTGCAATAAAACAAATCTTTAGGCACTGGTAAATCATTTAGGGAACTATTCATGTCATCAAAGTAGTATAAGGCCTGAATTCGATGATACAGGATTCCTTTCTGTTGTTTCGACCTAGATAGGCATTCTGGTTACAGGACGTCCATACGACGACATCTCATACTACCTTCATTGCTTGAAAACAATCCGCTCTGGAGGTGATATGAAAATCATTCCAAAGCGTACCGGCGTCGTGCAACCGGTAAATTGGCAGAGAATCCGGCATGCTGCCATTGCAGGACTACAGCATATTCTCGTTCACCGCAGCCATGATTGACTACGCTGATGTTACGATGCGAGGCCAAGGGCGCAGAAGCCTCACTCCATTATCGTGTCACCAGAATGTCTATCTGTTATTTAAAACAATCCGATATGAAGCAATCCAGTATGAAAACCAATCATAGTACATCAAAACAAGAAGGCAGTTGCTAAAGTGCGACAATATGAATGCACGCATTAGTCGCTGCAGTTTTGCTGTGTCCATGTTACATGACATTCTTGAAAGAAAAAGATCGATCAAATCTAATGTCAAAAAGATTCTCCTCTTCAGATTCTTTTACAAACAGAGTATACTAATAGATACTTCATTGTCTTTTGCACCGAAAATCAATAAATGGCATTGGTCTTCGTTTAGCTTCATAAGATTTTTCGGCAGCCACTCAAAGTTAACTCAAAGGCATCATTTTCTAAATACGCAATGCCATTATCGATTATTGGACCATACGCATAAATCGTTGTATCATACGCATACTTCTGTCTGCTTTGGGAAGATAGACAAGCCATTCAGGTATATGTTGACCCAGGCCTAGGATAGAGCCTTGCGGTACACCTAAGACAGTTTTTGTCCACGTGCTGAATGAACTATTGACCCTTACCATTTGTTTCCTGTCAACGAGATAGCTATGGACAAACTGCAACGCAAAACTACTGATACCATATGCATTCAACTTTGCAATTGATAATTCGTGATTTAGACAATTAAATGCTTTCGAAAGGTCCGTCAAGACGGCTCTTGTGACGCCTCCGCAGACTTGTTACAGGTTTCAACTAAGCGTAGAAGTGCATGCTGAGAACTATAGACCTCTCGAAATCCAGTGAGGAGTGGAGAGCGTAATACATCCTTGCCTTTCGAAATCTGTTCAAAATCAGTCTAACAAGATGTCACAGCAAAAAACGATATGTTACACCCGCAAAATATTCCAAATACTCTATTATCGCAGTTACCATTCTCAAACAATTTATTGAAATAACTTCACGAAAATTAATCAATCTCTGTTATTGGTGATTGTTTTATCTGCAATCTTTGATGGTGGAAATATTTGTTCGACATTAAAAGGAAATTATGTGACTGTATTTTAGCTTAACCTATGAAGCCGCCCATCCCCAGTTTAAATTTATTTACAAACCACAGTTGCCCTGTTCTCAAACTTCAATATGGTGTCTCTGCAAACAATCGTAGCAGACTTTAATTTTTTTCATATATATATGTGAAATGTCTATCCTTTCTATCAATATTAATGTTGGATTAAATTAGTGCTTAAAAATTGAAGATAAATTTCTATATGTCTGGAAGGCTCACAAAGAGGATTAGTAGTACTTTAATCTTTGCTGAGTCGAAATAATTTTTCACATAATATTTTTTAAGATGAATGAAATTATTTGCAAATGCAATATTCAGCATCCAAGACATTCCAACCAATTTGAAAATTCCATTGATAAAGCAATATCCTGCAATAACATTCTTATCAAGGATTCTCATTGACAGTGGGTACATGTTGTTGGCTTGTAAGAAGTATTAAAGATGTGCTTAAACCCTTAAATTAAAGTGGCTCTAAACCCTTAAACTATTCTTAACATTTAAATTGTTGACTTGCTTATGGTGATCTTCTCAACAGTCAAGAATATGAATATACATATATCTTTTACACAGACGCTGATATTAATTTCTGGAAGATGTTTTGCGCATTTTACGTAAAGATTGCTTCATTATTATTTGAACAGAAACCTATATCATAATAATGATGCACATGCATTTATATATATCTGGTGTGATGCAAAAAGTGTTGATGAGATGGTTTGCTCTATTGCAAAGTATTAACACATCCTTGCTATATGTGGGTATAATCAAGGGATTTGTATAAAATCCAAGTTGATTAATATAAGAAATTTTTAGTTGGTTGAACAATTGTCAATAAAACCAAATTTTGGTCTGTCTAGCTAACTGGTCGGTTTTTGGTCACTTTGAGCTCTTTCTTAAGTGTGAACACATTTGGATTCAGAGATATGGAATTCAATTCCATCATTATTAAGTCAGTTTTATGTATACATAATTTTATTGGAAAGTTAAAGAAATAACTTCAAATAGAAGTGTGTATACTCAGTTACCTTTCACTCAAGACCTCTCTAGTCATTTCATCCATGCTTTCTTCCTGAAAATCATCAAAATCATTCAGATATGTTTTAGCTATTATCAAGAACTAAATAGTAATTTAAATCAATAGCAATAGTCAAGTTTAGGAATCGCCATAATGATTATTTCTTGAAATTGTTGATAACAATTTTATACCAGACTTTTTTAGATCATGAACAGCAGGAATCTTATTGTTTCCCTTTAATTTTCAGATATGCTCTAATTTCTACAGAGTTTTTAACTGTTGGCAATATTTGTTAATGATGCTCTACTATGGTTGTTGTCCCGTGGGCCTATGTTATTTTCAGTTAATCCATGGCTCATGAAAAATTACCTGCTTCAGCTGAATAACTCTTGAAACTGGAGAACCAATTGGCTGCATAGATGAAAAATATAAAAAAATTGTGAGTTATTTCTTTGTGAACTTATAAATGTTCAGATCCATTTAGATAACATTTTCAAATCATGGAAGAGGATATTCTAAATAAATAAATGTTATTTAGCCTGGATGGTGCCTAGTTTAGGAGTATTGGTAGGTGCCTATTCAAAAAATTGCTGTTTTAAAAAGGAAGCATCTAAAGCAAATAGCATATTTTTAAATTTTTAATTCCTGTCAAGATATTTCCATCTCATCAAACATTATATTGGTATATTCTACTGTTCTCGCCAGGAAAGCCCTAAAAAGCTCTGCTGACCTTTGAATAATGTCTTAAGACAGGTAACATGTCACATTAAGTCGTAATATTTCAAAACCTTAAATGTGCTATCTTGAGCTTGTTTTCTTGAGCTAGTGTAGTAGAGTTGTCACTTCCAGCCTACCTTGAAAATTCGAGCATCGAGCCTACACTTCTCGTGAAGTTTATAGGCCAGCAAAAAATAATGATTTTGTTATTAAGAGATAGACAGACAAGAGTTACGATTTTCGAAAACAAATACTAAGAAAGTTTTACAATTAAATCATCAGTTTAAAATACATACAGTGTTGAGGTGAGAGGGCTTTTCGATTTCTGTTGAAGAGTACATCGAAGCAGAGTAAGTTCGAGGTCTTCCCCTCGTTGGTCTTTCAAAAGCAGATACATGTTCCGATCTTAAAATGTTGATCATTGGTGATGAATTCCATCGTCTTAGACTACTGCCAGAGTGACTGGAATCCTTCGATTCTTCATCGGTATCCATAATCTGTTCTCTAAATGGCCTATATCACCGTCCCTCTTCTTTACGATTATGCGAAGAAAATTCAAAACAATAGGAAGGACAATAGAGCCTGGGAAGAAGGGTCAACAGGTTCCCTGTTCCATAGTATGTCAAAATAATTTTATCAAAAACTGAAAAAGATCATTCTATAAAATTATAAATATGAAACATAGCTTTTTTTGTTACAAACTAGCTTTGCTGGCCCAGTTGGAAGGTTGGCTTTACTGTCAGTATGCAGTACTAGTATAAAAAACAAAAAAACTAAAATGTTATGCATTATTCAAAACAACATATAAGTTAGAAGTGTATATAGCTGTACTATCGGACTACACTGTAAGATAGTCTTGTTTTGCCAAATTGCGTTTAAGCACTCACAATCTGCAAATTGTTATTATTCATCAGTTTTTGGTTACTTTTTATGTTAAAAATTAGTTATAAGTTGAATCTCCCTGCATTGGTTAATAATTGCTGGAAGCAATCTTATGCTGTTCTTAATTTTGCAATTCTATTAAAAAACACATATTCAGTTTAATTCACTGTATATTAGCAATATTTAGGAAAATTGATAAAACACAAACAGTTTTTAAATTTTTTAAATAATTTGTAACTTTAGTTATGACTGTTACTGTATTCTGTAATTTGTAGAAGTAAAAATCATTCAAAGTTTCAATTTATTATTATTGTTAATAAGGTTAAGGCCATCTCAGCCTAGCACTGTCGATGGCCCACCAAGTATTCTCGTTTCCTGGGGTCCCCCGCAATTTTAGGAAGCACGTTACTGTCTTTGCCATTTTGACATCGCAGAAATATATTCTTCAAAGATGCAGACAGGCTACAAGACAATCTAGGGACCTTATTAAATTTGAAATTTTCCACGGGGGCACACGAAGCTTTGACTTTCATTACTTTTAAAGAAGAATAAAAAGGAGAAAAAACTTTAAAATGTATGGAAATATTGAATACATCATTTCCATTTTAATAACGGTCATTTCTAGAGGGCCTTATATATATAAAGTAGCCCATTGGCTACATCTACTAAATCTTTATGTAGGCTAGACTTGTACCCAGGCTGGCGAGAAAGATTGGGGATGCAATGCAGGTAATGGCCAAAAGATGATCGAACGGAAGACTTCAGCAGGACATAGCCAACATATGCAAAGAGAGGGAGAGAAATCCATAACTATTTGCCGTTCCACGACGCTGCTACCTTCATTCGTGGATGTACTGTTACTTGTGAAGATAAAAAGATGCGAGCCTACCGACAACATTACAAGGTTGCCGAAATCCAAAACTTTCCCTCTTTTTCATGTTGAGTTGTTTTCGGGTATATCTAGTCAAGCAGAATGAACCAACAGCAGAAAAGACGAAGGTTCAAACTCTAAGGACTGTTTTTCAAGACCAAAAGCATGCATTATGGTCACAAATCTGTTAGACAGAAAGTCAAGTAGATGACGTTGATGATTATCCAGATATTGACGAAGCCAAGCCCAAGGAACCGCTCCTATCATAGACGAGGAAGCAAGAGAAGAAGCTATAAATGAAGTTGTTATAGACGGAACTTATCCCAACTGCTGGTCCTCAGCTGAGGAGAAGAACTTTACATCATTTGGTTGTTTGCTGATGGTTGAAGACTTAGATGCTCAAACTGCAGAGGAATTAAAATCCAGGGCCTCAATTCCAGTAAAGGAACCCATCTAGAGATAGAATGGATCATCATAGTCATGTCACAGCAAGTGGAAATAAAACTGTCGCTCAAAAAACCATCATGAAGAAAATCAGAGAGTAGGCTCAGTCCCATTCCCATAATACTGCAGCTAATGCTCTCAAAACACAAAAGAAAAATCCTTTGGAAAGAGCAGCAGTACGGGAATATTAATTGTCAAAGGAACCAACTAAAAAATGTTTACGCATAACCTATTCTCAGCTTATAGGGTCGGCACTGCACTCAAAATACAGCTGTACGGAGATGCTGAAATGCATCAATGGGACGATGCGGTCAAGAGTTTGGGATTTGATCATCAGTAATGAGCGTAAACTTTCAATTATCATCAACGTATCTACTTCAATATCAATGAAAGCCTCCTCCATCAAATGCTTGCGTGCATTCTTTCTCGTTTTCTGTGAATTAATTGATTTCTAGGGAACAACTTCGATATGCAACCAACAGTATCTTCGGAAGGAAACATATGGATTCGACAAAAAATATCATGACAATATCCTCTAATCGCCGACATGCGCTTTTTAATACTAAATTGAGCATCAGCAAACTGGTGGTAGTTAAGGATCAGAATGATTGAAAGTACAAAAAAGTAGTAATCAATCATATAATACTGCTTAAGAATACACATGTACAATGTACTATACAATGTAGACAAACTTTGAGCATCAATAATCTGTTTGACAAGATGAAACATGTTTTTGAGTGTTTTCAGAGAGACTCAAAATAGTAAGAGTACATACTGCCTTGACAAATATAGAAACAATATTGTTTCAATTCTCAGACAAGATCAATTGTGCATCCTGAGTACATAAATACAGCGCCCATCTTTTTTGACCATATATCGTTTTTCTGGATACAATTGAAATATCGGCACTATTTGTACCAACAGCACAGATCTCATTTAACATACTTGTCCATAAATCTCTTATGAAATTCAGATCGTAGTGTGTCGTTTATAAATCCTTTTGCCTAGAAACAAAGAATATTTTATGTAAATAAATTATTATAAGTTGTGTTTTTTTTTCATAACATAGATTCAACAAAACATACAGCAGACTCGCAATTCACAATTTACTAGTTTTTAAAATCAAGTGATTTTAAGCTAATATAACACTAAAAATAGCAAACAACTTGCCAAATAGAAAATTGTAAATGAAAGGGAAATACTTGAAATAAACAAATAAAGAAACAAACCAAATCAATTCTGATGAATTTAGGGGAAGCAGATGGTGAAACAGATCATGATTTAAAGACTATACCTTTTGTTTATCATCATCTTTGGAGCAGTTTTTAAATACAACATCGTCATCCCATCTATATTTTTAAAAAAATAGGTCAAGAATTTGCAAAGCAAATAAGAAGCACAATAACAGAACATTCTTCACAACACACGAGGAGGTCTCCATTTTGCAACATCCAGGAAAAAATATTGTAGGGTGTTATTTCGTCGACTGGTAAAAAAAAGTTATGAAAGATAAGAAAAAAATATCTGTCTACATTAAACTAAAACGCACCTTCTTTTTATTCTAAAATCTGTATTTAAAAGTGGATTTCCAGAAATTATATTTTCTGTCCTGATGCGTTCTTCTTCTACCTTCATTTCAGCTTCCTAAACAAAAAACATCAACAAAATCAGTAACAAAAAGGGAATTTTAAAAGCATTTAAAATTGGTTAAGTTATAAAGATTAGCATTGGATAACTTTAAAAACAGAAAAAATGTCCATGGACCTTTTTAGCTTGTTCTTCTGCTCTTTCCTTTTTTATCTTCTGCAGCTCTGCTAACAGTTCTGCAGTGTCATCATCATCGCTATAAATGAGTAATTACATTAGCCATGGATATATAAAAGCAAATATATAATTATGGCATAAAGATTTTATTGGTCACTTTGAAAACTCTTTCAGAAGAGGTTCATCTGCTATTTACTCAAATTGCAATGTGACCACCCTGGATTTGATAAAAGAACTAAGGTTAGTGTATTTGGTGAACTGGAATAATGAATATGGAAGCTTTCTAAAAAAGGCCAAATTTTTGGCATGATAACGAGTCATAGTTGAAAGAGTTGGGTATATCAGTCCATAAAGAGCAGTGAGAATACAACTAATTTAACTAAGACAATAAGTCTAGGGCAGTGCTTGCTCACAACCTGTTAGTAGTGATATCGCCAAAATTTTAGGGCAGTAGCCCAGGGCTTCAAGTGGGGGGGGGGGGGGGGCGGGTTAGTTGATTAGTCATACAGACAATCAGAACAGAGTCAACAGTGATATTGATGAAATCAAGGATATTGGCCTTTTTGAAGCAGGAGTTGAACTTGAGTAGATAACATGGAATTTTGCTACTTTGGCTAGAAGCACTTAGATGGATATACGCATGTTAATTGTGTCCTGGATCCCATTATTATTTCAAATTGACTCCTCACAGGAGATAAAATGAAACAATTGATAGTCCTTTGAAACCATTTAATATTTAGCAGATTTGCTTCATTTTGCATTTAAAATCATATTTAGGGTATTAAAAAGATGTAGGCTGCGGCTTGCTTACCACAAAACAAAAGTAAACTTCTGTTGAGTTCAGTATTTCAATGAAATACCTTATTTGGGTTATCAGATAGTTTGGATTGGCGGGCCCTACTCTTATCACTTGAGTTATTGGTGCCATGCCTTAATTCCTCAACCTGAAAGCCCTGGTAACGCTATTACAGTGGAACCAATTATGCCTGAAAAATAGACATGTGTCAAATGAATTTTAACAAATTTTTGTTTGTGATGTTTTGATGTTTTAATGTTTTGATGTTATATAAACTCTTTGTTTAAATCATATTGGTTTTAATACCTGTCATCTGAATCATCATCATCGTCGTCATCAACAGGATCATCAACATCTAAATTTGATGTTGTCAGCATCTCAAGTCTCGATCTTTTTGATGAACTTTCAACAAATGTTCTTGGTCCCTTCTCCTTGTTCTTTTCTCTCACCGCATTTCGCTCCCGCTCTTCTAGTTCTTTGCGAAAATCTCTTTGGTTTATTTCATCAATTGTATCTTGTCCAGTTTGCCTACAAAAGGAAAGTATTTTGAAAAGGTTAAAGAAAGCTAATACAAAAAGTCTGAAAACCTATGAATAGGGAATATCATTAAAGCAAAATTGTTCTTGGAGTTTCTATTGCAACTAGTATCCTACAAATATTTATCTTCTCTTTATTTTCAATTGAGAGGTTCATTTTGTTTCAAATATTTTTCATTCTCTGTCAAAAATAATAATTCTTTCACCTTGTTGTCTGAACACATGCTAAGAAAAGATTAAAATTTCAGCTTTAAGGCAAGCACTGTGTTTACAGCTTATGTAGTATCAAGAATAACCAACAACAAAGATGGTTCATTCAATAAAAAAGATGCAGGAGAGATGGAACTCATCAAATGCATTTTTCCAATTGAAAAAAATATATTTAAAAAATAGTAATAAAGGATTAGAAAAGGCTATAATTGTACCAATAACTTTTCAAACATCAAATGATATGATAAGATAACTGCTTGGTCTTGATTAACCTTATTCAAATAAACTGGCAAGGTCTGTAATGACCTGAATATAAAGGCTACCTACCTAGTTTTTAGCTTCGTGTGCGATGTCAAGTCCCGACTTGAGTATTGTTTGGAAAGGACAGACAAGTCACCTTCGCCTTTACCAGAGCCACCCCTTGCAGGCACATATGTAGGTCTTGCCGCAGTTGTCATCTTATTTCACCGTTGAGCTTGTTTCGTAAAATCCCGACTTTGGATAGTTCAAGGGACGACTCGACTAAAAAATTATTTGTTTATCGTAGTACCCTGAGCAGTAGGCCTACCTTCTATTTCGTTTCGCGTTCGTCCTTGTCCTTGGTCCCTCTCCAGTCCGCGCATAGATTTTTTGTTTCCGCTGTATAAAGAGCTCACACAAGAAATGCGCCTACGCAGTAGCGACCACA
Source organism: Chrysaora fuscescens (assembly GCA_009936425.2). NCBI lineage: Eukaryota > Metazoa > Cnidaria > Scyphozoa > Semaeostomeae > Pelagiidae > Chrysaora > Chrysaora fuscescens. Next base: position 1,132 of record JAACYV020217754.1, on the reverse strand, counting down.
CGCATGGGAAGAATCATGAACAAATGTATACAGTCCAGTCTGCCAAACAACAGTGTAAAACATTTTGTACCCTAAATAATGATCTCATACATTGAAATAATTTTTATTGGGATACATTTTCTTCAAAACATTCACTGATGATAGAATAGGACTATCAGTCCGAAAAAAATATAAGTAATTTTCAGTTCGAAGGCTTCCTGGATAACATATCTTATTACTCCATGTAGCTGTCATCAAAACGAACTCCAATTTCAACTGGAGTTTCTCTTGAATAATAATCAAGGCCATTCTCTTCCATTATCATATAGAAAAACTTCACAAAAACTGTTTCCTCTCAAACATTGTTACATCTAAAATTACATTTACTTAATTTTCTAGCTTTCGACTTCCAGCAAGACATGAAGCTTCTAAGAAATTTATCATCGAAAAATACCTACATAGCGAGGGGAAAGTTTAGTACGGTTCCATCGTGATTCCATGTAAATGCACTAATTTTTACCCGGACGAATATCCATGAAAGTTCGGGCAACGCGTGAGCTGTTGTTAATCGATATAGGTGGTTCAACTGCACCCCTCGTCACATATCGTTGTACATATTGCGTGAACTGTAGTTAATCGATATAAGTTGTCCAACCCATACCCCCTTTATTTTCTACAGGAAGCATTAACCCCGATTTTAGAATTGCTAAGTATAACCTAACAGGCTACCCTAGGTTTTCGGGAGCCTAATATTTTGCCAGAAATTTATAAGCTATACTAATGAGGACGAGTAAAACAGTCTTATTTATTTATTGTATAAAAGTTTAATTACATCAAACGAATGCACTGCAGGAGCAAGAAGCAAAAACGTCAACATAATATCAAACCTATGGCTTGCACTAACTTGACAATTTGTTAAGAATCTCAACTAGTTCCCAGCCTCCCTGGCAATTTTTTCAATAAGAAAACCCAGACTCTCTTTTCCAACCTCATTATGTACGAAGAATGAGTACATGTTGTGGTGGTGCTCGTGGAACGGATATATATATATATATATATCTATCTATCTATCTATCTATATATATATATAGGAACGCACTTTTTTTGCCAAAAGTGTAACAATAGGCTTCACCGCAAATAGCCAATTTATTCC
>JAACYV020217643.1:10772-21263 GCA_009936425.2 Chrysaora fuscescens | reverse complement strand
AAGAATTACTGCAGGATGACTGCAATTAGTGTGTCTGTCGTCGTGTCGCACAATATCTTAGTCAACGAGCACCGAACAGCTAAGATTAATATAACATTTCTATTAAGGGTGGCAGTAGCAGAAATCAAGCTACGTCTCAGAATGATAAATGGATCTTAAGTTTCAAGGTACTACTGTTAGCTATAAATGAGTAGGATAATTCTAATGATTTATAGGAGTTAACAGGTCTTTAAAACATAGTAAATCATTACAAAGTTTACAGCACTTCACACTGATTTATTTCCATGTCAAGTTTGTAAAGCCATAAGGAGTTTAACCATGCAGCCTGAACACACCTTAAGTCTCCAGTTATTTACTGTTGTATCAACCTCTCTCTGTTCTCTCAGGTAACTCAACTCATATTTAGAGACTTGCTTCTATATAGCCAGTTCTATTAATACGGAATAAAGGAATACTCGCTTCATAAAGACCACCCTAATATGCATTATATTGCGGCCAAATATTTAAAAAGGCGAAGATTTGATACAGCTGCTTTTTTTAATGCACGATGGTACTATGACAGTACTGTACAAATATATTTGCTTTCGTAACAGGATTCAACTTAGACGTGCTAAAAGCGTATTTGTGTGCAGTCTGTGAGGTTTTGTTTAAGCAAAGCCGTATGACCGTTGCGGAGGATGTGGATTGTAAAAGAGACCCACAGGAGTAAAGAAGAACTAACGTAATGAGTCTGCATTTGACCCTCTGTGATTTTGAGCCGCAAACATAAGTAAGGTGGGAAAAAAACGGCCTGATATCGCACTGTTTGGGCATGCGCTTACACGGTCTCGGTACGACAAATGTGTGAAAACGGTGCTTTAGGCCGTTCCGAAGAGTCCAGAAAAAGTCCAAACCTTCCTCCAGCTGCCAATTTTTTAAGCTCAAACTTCCTCACTTTGTCAAATGAAAATAACGAGGTTTTTGTTAACTCTTTCCATAGTCATAATTGTAAAAGTAGAAACCATAGTACATAGTTTAATCACATGTGTAACCCAACATTTTCCTCAGTTTTTCAATATTTACTAAAACTTCCTAGATCAAATATCATATCAACTGAAAATTTTCTTCAAGCTAGATTTCTTATAGAGTTAGAAAACCTCTTCGAAAAGGACATTAACAAGCAAAACCTTCCTTCGGCTCACAGCCGTGGAGCCGTGGAGCCGTGACTTTTTCTGGACTCTGCCATTCCGTATCCGTCCTAGAAGCGAAGTTGATCTAGTTTTTGTGTATGAAAGATTACGAGTCGAAGTTTGCGCGCCAGCAATCCAACTCAATAGCTACAACCAAGACTTACATAATAAAGTCCAGACATGTCCCAAGTAATTAAAAGAAATGTAAATAATAAATCACGAGGAAAGTCAAGGTTTAGGTTAACAGAGTATAGGCTTACATCAGCTAGACAATTATCATATCAAAGATCAACCCTTTGATTGCAGTCAAAATAAGGAAGGGAAGTTAAATCAGTAATATTTCCTGGCTGTTCGCTAAGTATCCGTAACCATATATAATAACCACTTGCAAGTATCATTGTACGAGTATCAATGGACGTTGTTACAAGATCATCTCTTGACACGATAGTCAAGTATTACTGCTGTTTAGTTAGGGTGTAATCGCAAATATGATAGCTATCATATCTAAGTAATCAGTGGCACACCCTTGATGTAAAGTAACGCTATATTCTAGAGAAATTCCTGATAGAAACATATTCACGGTGTTGTTGATTATCCATTATTGCGAGATCCAGGCCCTCATATTAGAAGGGGCGCCTGATTAATCTACAATTATTTTCACAAAATAATGTCAAGAAATCTGTTAAACCAATCTGTTGTGCTGTTACAAGTTCAATTCCTTGTTATCAAAGCAGAAAATTTAAACCAGGTACAGTTTTGCGGCGTTTTTTTATACAAGGGAGGGACACCTCAGAGAAACACAGCAGCAAATATTTGGGTTTTCGCTCTTTATACAGGCCTATTTTCATGCAAATTTTTACTAATGTCCGGTTACAGTCATTGTTTTCCTGATTGTAAATCTAGCCCACGTGTCACTTAGTTGATCTCACTTGTGTCAGGACAAGAAATGTTAGTAACTCCTAACAGGAATAGAAAGATCTGTTAGACGCAACGCTTGTAAGCATTCAAGCGATTAGTTGGTTTTCGCTAAGAACCCAACTTGAAGACCAACACGAAGTTATTCAATTTAAAATCCCACGTTCTTTTCAAACTGGTGTTACTATTCAGTATTTTCAGTATTTGAAATTTCGTATATGATGAATGAATTTTTTTGGTCGACAGAACTCGCGTCTCGTCAGCGACAAACCTTACACAAAATGGTCGGCAGGATAAGAGGAATAATACTTGTGTTATCTATTGGACTGTAACAAAATTTGTAATCTAATAATAGGTTATCGGTGCATTTTAAACTGCAAAATATACGTACAACTAGAACAGAGAATAACCCAACCTTTGTGCAATAAAAATCGAGCCAGCTCAGAATATCTAAATACTTGATTCGAGTTGCCAGTGTCACTTTAGCCTTTTTCAGATAAAAGCTTGAAACCTAACTGGCTGGCAATTCAAATGACTTGCTGCAATTACGGACAAGGGAATAGATATATTCTATAATCAGAATATATAATCAGATTTAGTTCCATCTTTGAATGAAAGTTTGGTAGTTAGCTAAAAACAGGCATTCATTTGAGGAATTTTCGTCTCTGCACAAAACGGCGAAAGTCACAGTTTGATAGTCCAAAGTTGTGAAAAAAGGGTATGATGTCTTGTGTCGATGACTTCAAATATATAACTTTTTTGTGAGCCTTTGGGTTGCTATTTTCCCAAAGCATGTAGCTACGAAAGCGATTTTCGAATTCAAAAACATCATCGATTGATGTTATGACTATATGTTATTTAATCAATAAGTTTGGTTTCAGTCGAGTTACACTTATATCTTAATACAATTATCTCATTTGATTATCTATGATAGCTCGTATTCATTTGTCTTTATTCCGAAAACATCCTAAACAGAAGTATTTTGAGTACTTGAAACTGAAATAATCCAACACTGCACAAAACGTATTTCTTCACTGCACATTTTCGATTCATCACAGCACGAATTGGTCATCACTGCACCTTAAATTAGTCCTTGGCTAAAAAGGCATGCTGCTGAATTTTTGTGCGATTCCTTCTTTACTGTTAGAGAAAACTTTTAGCCGGCATAACAGCCGGAATCAAGACATTTTCTATATCGCTTAACAAAGGGATAGAATGCCAGCTAACTTGCATTTCTATTTTCCAAAACAATAACTGTATTCTGTATGATAGCAGCTTATGATCTATGAGTCTAAAAGTGACACTGTGTGACTGAAGTGACACACTGTCTACTTGTATGTATCACAAGAATAACTCTACAAAGAATTACCCAGCTTCATCACACATCTCTTAGTGAAGGTAGCACTTACATTCAAAGAGCCTGGAAAGGCAGGAGTCGAGCTAACCGAGATATCCAAAAATCTAAAGTCGAGTAGCATAGATTACAATCTTGATATACTATTGCACGACACTTCGATTTCCTATTGAATATGTTGGTATCATTCCAGACTTTCTATAAACTCTTGAAAAATAGCTAATCATAGGATTTCAAAAGGATCTTTGATATTAAACTCTACGATATCAATTGGCACAACGATCAAAACATTAATGATTTCATTCCAGGTAGAGAACTGCAAAGAATTTCCTCAAAATGTCATTGCTTTCCTCTTGGGCTCTTTCTTCCTGGTAAGTACAAGAAGTTATGATTTCAACATTAGAATGCCCTAAAGTTGTTGATTGTTGCATTGAAAGTGCTCTTATAAGTTGCAAGCTTAGAACCCAAGACCCTCTCTTCACAGAGTTTAGCCTAAATGCATAGATGCTTCAATTTGCAATGCGAAAGGAAGCCCGTGCTAACTTTTGCAAAATACGTTATTTACAAAATTTGCACATCGACATTGGGCAATTTTGCTGCAACTACTAGTGATACCGATGTAGCTTTATCTGTATCACTACGCCAATCGATTTCTCTTTTTCGTTTTTGCCCTCTTGCAAACTGACTCTCAAAAACCAACCCAGCCTTATTCTGTAGCAACAACAGCCGCATCGCACAATCCAGTTAATTAGAATTGCATGCTTGGTACGTTCATGAAGGGATATCAAAGATGGCCAATAACTAACTTGATATTAAGTTTTTCTGCTTGTTTATTTCCTTCTATCTCTACATCTTTCATGTTAAATTACACAAGACACTTCAACATAGCTATATCTAAATCAACATATATGTATGTTATATCAACAAATAACATATTTCAAAATGTATCTAAAGGATGAAGAATATTCTACCTTTACACTTTGTATTCAATTCCACAGACCTTGATAAAATTAAGAAAATTCGCCAAAAGAGATAACGAAATCGGTTTTTATGACACAGGGCCGTCGAAGAATCCCAACACTGACATATATGCAGGAGGCATTAGTTGAAAGGCATCTCTTGTTACTGACGGATGTATTTTGCATTTAATGCCTTTTGGAAGTTTAAGAAAGAGCAAAAACCAAGCAAAAACAGTTAAAAAGGCACATCTGAAATGATGTTCAAAACTCAGTTTTATTTTGATAGAAGTTTGAATTTTAATAGACGTTTGTAACCAGGACTTATATTAAAACCTCTAGTGTTTGAAAAATCAATATTAAAATGATCAGATATACTGACTCCTCAACTGAGAAAACATTGGTTTCAGTATAACTGTCTCAGTAAATATTTGTTCAATTTGTATTCTATGGACAAGTGAATTTGCTGGGCAATAAAATAACCAAAAATGTTCTCAGTACAAACAAAGACCATTTTTTACCAAAACAATATGCACAACAGATTGGACTAAAGTTTAAAAACATACCTGCAAATTCAATAAAACGATTGATACCTAGAAGGAACTTACCGATCTTTCGCTTCAGCTGCCCGATCTCTTTGCCTCCGATTTTTAAACCAATTACTGACTTGGGTTGTTGAAAGGCCTGTGCCATCAGCTAAATCCTTCTTTTCTCTTGGCGATGGGTAGGGATTTCTTATGTACCATTCCCTTAAAATGGCTCTAGATTTTTCCTTGAAGCAATAACTTGTCTCTTCTCCATCCCATATGGTCCTTGGTAAGGGAAACTTTCTTCTCACCCGATACTTGCCTACAGCACCCAAAGAACGTCCTCTTACCTTCTCTGCCTCGATATAATGAGCTTTAAGCCACAAACTTTGCAGCTTTGTGTGCGATGCAAGCGAAAAGCTATGGTTCTCGATTACGTTGTATAGTTCCTGAAAATTTCCATGGTGGAAAGCAACAACTGCTTTTGCTTTTAGGACGCTTTCATTGTTGCAAATCTCATCACAGTTCGGCAGACTCCATAAAAATCTGGCCAACCGATCGATACTTCCCCCTTGTTGAAGCACCTCACACACGCATGCAATCTGTTCCGGCGTGAATCCTACTGTAGACAAACCAGGACCATCCAGGTAGCCACTCATGTTGTGTGTGAAATCAAATCGACTAGATGCTAAGGCTATCATCTGTAAATGACATTAGTGAACCATTTCTCTGTGATTTTCGCTACTCAATATGTGAATTTGACAGAGTTAGTCAAGACAGCTTAACGGCATTCCAGCAGACAAAAGTTCGCGGTTTCAGGGTAAGCCATGGCATTCACACTTCTGTAATCAAAATCGAACAGTCAAATTAGGTGAAGCTCAAAATAAACAATTTATGTAATCAACTGGTTACAACTTCTGTCTCGCGGGTATTTCGCACGAAATTTGATACATACTTGACAAACCTAAAGAATGTATTTCCATAGCAATTAGAAACTAGAATTACACAGCTACCACTGTTGAAGACGTGGCGAAATGCGAGTGTCTCAAGGTTAATTAGGCAGATATATGAGACAGATATAAATAGGTAATAAGGTAATAGCAAACGATACCTAATTACTGCCATTCTCCTAACGTGTAGTATCAATAGTAATTCCGTTACAATACTTTGCTTGGTACAAAACACGAACACGATGTGAAGAGATGCACTTAATGTTACAGTGACATAATGTTGGCAGCATTCTATTGGCAAAGTTTCCTCGATTTGTAGCAGACAAAGTGATAAGGCCAGTCAATCGGTCTGCAATGTCCCAGGGCGACAAACTAATTCTCCTTTATTCCCAATATATTAAATATTGGCTTTATAGTGGTCAGCAATATAGCCCTTTGTCAATGCCAATCAACGGGTAGCTAGGCGGAAAGCAAAGTCTTATGTTAAAGGCAGAAAGCCCTGTTAAACAAGTAATTGTTAAACCTGGAACATGGGCCATCTTTTTAATATTTGTGGCTATTTGTTGGAAGATAATGAGGCCATTAAGATCGCATGTGATCAATAACTATTAAGCCATGAAACTGAAGCACAGGTCGTCACTTTAAGCAGATTCAGGTAGCTATAGCTGAACACAGAATAGAGACACGGCCATACTTCATTGTACCATTGTACTGTATACCCTGATTCACACAGAATTAGGTTAAAACTGCTTTCGGCCCCGTCACAAATCTCGTCTGAACAGCTTGTGAATACGAATTCGTGTGGCAAACAAACTATTGATTCGCAAAGAACGCGTGGAACTGCAACCACACGCAATCTAATGTTTACTCGCTAAGAAAGCTTCTCAACTAAATCGTTTGCACGCATCGTTCTCTAAAAACATGGTTCATTGGATCCCAACAGATTACCAAGTTTGTCAAATCTCTGATATGACAAGACCTTGAATTCACATTTATTCAAGAAGGGACCCTTGAACAATTCACATTTATTCAAGAAGGGCAAAAAAGGTTTAGAGATCTTCCATAATAAACAATAGCGTTCGCGGCTGAAGCCAGGAATTTTAAGAGGGGAAAGATAAGGCATCAGCATTTTCCTCAAAATTTCTCTATTCTGTAACAAAGGGTACCATCCTATGCGCCTATCTTTGAAAAAGCTTTTAATCTTTTAGTTTCCTTCAAAAAAAGAATTTTCATGAAATTTGAGTAGTTTGAAGGGAAACATAGAAAAAGGTTGTTTTCTTTCGCATTACAGCCAAACATGGGATGAAGAAACCGAAATTACCCGGCCGCTCTTTAATATACTATGCCAACGATAAAGCCTGCGTACAGCCTTAAACTCTTTCAAGCAAAGAGTAGTTGGCCATTCTTGTTACAAGTGTTTTTGCATGGAGGAATGAGACTGCATTGAAGACAGGCTAGCCCTAGCAGATTCTATGGGTACGGTTATGGAAATATGCAGAACTTTAATAAAAATCTTCAAACAGATAATCCACAACCACCAATCAGCGAGCGACTGTTTCGAACCGGTGAATAGAAACGAAATGTACACTTTGTGTACAGCCTGAGTTTAAATTCGTCCCAGCATGCGTTTTGGCGACCACTCTCTTTTGCATGAATACATCGAGTAATGAATGTTGCGTGAAAATGATTTTTTGAGATTTTATATTCTTCGCGTTGTTTCAAAGCAAGTTTTGACATTGCATTTTAATTTTGCATGTTGTTGCAAAAATGCTTACAGTATGAAACACCAAGACCTTGACAAGTGTCAGACGAATGGCAAATTTTTGAGGACTTGTTTAGGCAGTTTCAACCCGGCTTGAGATTTCTCAAAGGGGCCTTTGAGTATTTATATGGCCCACTTTTCTGCCCATATAAAGACTAAACAACAAAGCAACTCGACTCGTCTAGGGTAAATGGTCCCGCCAAACTTTCAAGCTTCCTTCGACACAAAAGCTGGGCCACTTGGCTCCGTATTGACTATGATATAAACACGAGCATACATTTCAACTTGGGCTTGCCGCATTTTCTCACAACATATTTTGGTGTAATTTTATGGTTTCGTTTGCGCTAATAATAATAACGCGGAATAGAGGACTTTTATCAAAATCCACTCCTCCGGGAGAAGACTGAGCACGAACGGAGGTGTAGTGAGCTGGTAATAATAATAATAATAATAATAGTAATAATAATATAAGCACGTGCCAATTATCCAATCCGGAGCAACTACCCATAGCGTGGGTGGGTATCACAGACAACTATTCAAATTATTTTAGGATTCATCGACAGTTGCTTTTGCAGCGACACTGATTTGTCTAAATCGGGACATACTCCCTGCTTTACCCTGCCAGCTAACCCCGCAATTTAATGCATTACTCCTGATAATGATAAATTGTACGTTACTTAAAAACTGAAGGTTAGACAAAGTATAAGCAAAGAGCGTTATAGCAAAACTTCAAAACCCGCAAAGGTCTAGTCCTGGCAAAGCTTCAAAACTCCAAAGACCTCGAATCGTTACAGTTCTGTAATCTCTGTGTAATAGGAATTAAAGTGAAATCCTATTGAGAATGCAGTAATCTGCAACAGTTATTGACAAGTTCAAAGCTATCTTCCACCAAGTCGTTACTGTGCTATTTTGGGAATACTGATACTAATCATTATTTCTGACTTGTCGGTCGAAAGTCATACGGAAATTAATTAGGATTTCCTCGTAAACCTTTATCCTATTCATTACTAACTCATCGATTTGAACACCCTTCCTTTACGAAAATATTTGACATAGGTCAGTACTTACATAGTAAAGCAGAAATGTCCGCATAGGCGGTTATCCAATGAAACCCAGCGGCGGACTGGCTAATAATTGGCAACTAGAACCCTAGGACGACGGAGGCGTACCGCCTAAATTTTAGCGTCATACCCACCCTTTAATAACTCACAAACTTTTTTCATACCCATTTTTACATACCCAGTTCTTTGGTTTTCAAATTGAACTGTATGTTACATGCAAATGATTAATAACAACAATAATAATTTACAACTAACATTTTGTACGTTTGTTCTTTTTAAGAAACTTGGACCGGGCCATAGCACTAAACGATTCATAATTTCACGTCCCGTACAGCTATATATAGGAGTTACCCCCCCCCCGGAACACAAGGCCACCAAGTGAAATGACAAGCACGGCAAAACTTCTGCGTTTAAACGGGCCCTTTTGCAAGATACTTAATATAATAAGGTATAAGCCTGAGCATTTGCCCAATACTCAATTGTCACCACAGTAGCTCATAACAGTAATTCATGTCAAGATGCTCGGCGTAAGGTTGGCAAATTCTTAATTGAATAAATACAGCAAAACATGATTTTGTTGACATTATCTAGGAATTATCAATTTAAGTAAAACGTTTTGAAACATAAACTTGTAAGTATTCGCAAAAAACTGGCGTTAAAATTTCAAATGAACATCATGTTACAAAATGTCATTTAGCAATCCATATATTCTGAGTTTCACAAAAAGTGTGAAACCAATGGATCCTTTCGCGTCCTTTTAGCATGCGTACACGTGAGCTTGGAATCTTCTGCTAAGCATGCTGAAATGACTCAAACTAGTAAACGAGTCGTGAAAGATTCCAAGACTTTCACATGTTGACTTTTCCAGCAAGCATTTCTTTCGATGAAACACCGACCTTCAATTCAATTTTTTTAATCTACAGATCCAACCAAAGGAAGATGTAGATCTCCTCAACTAACAGGGAAGGAAAATCTTTACCTATACTTCAACAAAATAAAAATGACATGCTTAATTTCAATACCGCTTTACATCTAATGAATATAATCATAAAAAATGATGGGTTAGTTAAAATTTACCTTACCTAAGATATTAACTTTTCAATTTTTTCAGCAAAACTACACCAGAAAATGTTATCCATCAATAGTAATATCTTCGAAAATACAGGCAATGTTAATACCTAAGCGTAGAATTAGTCAGAAGTAAAATTAGTGTGCTTTAAGGGGGACGACAAAAATTAGGGCCGTTTCATAAGTCGCGCCGTGCAGAGCCCAAACAAGCAAAATTTTGTTAAATTCTGCCGGTTCGGCACGGCGCGACTCTTATGAAGCCAATTTTGGTTCTGGTTCGACTTGCCGAACCGTATGGAGAGAACTCTTGGTTTGGGTCGACCTGGAGCGACGTTTGAAACCAAATTCAGTCGCGCCGAACCAACGCATACGCACTGTTCATGGACTTTTGCAGTGTCTTGTGTCTCTCGCGTCGCTTCACGCTTTGCTTAATTGCGCATGCGTTTGTTTGGTTCGGCGCGACTGTGGTTCGACTCGTATGAAACCAAGGAGTTCTTCGTCGATCCGCAGGCGAATTCGATTTTCTGTTGTTCGGCACGGCACGGCACGACTTATGAAACGGCCCTTATTGTAATATGTTTGGGCTTTTGAAAATCGAATATTTCACTGCAGAACTAACAAAGCGTAAACAATCTAGAAGCGTACATAATCTAAGGTATAAAACAGTTCACCTATCTTTCCAGTTTCCTACTATCTCTTCAGTCACCTTATAACAGCTATTCAAATACT
>JAACYV020217643.1:0-10672 GCA_009936425.2 Chrysaora fuscescens | reverse complement strand
CAGAGCAGAAACTTTGAACGGCGCTAATTCCGAGCAACATTCGTTAAATAAAAGCAACACTTTAAATTGTCTTCTTTAGAAATCTTTTGATGTATTGTCTCAAAAGCTTATAAACACAAGCATTGGCTTAACTTAAATAGAACGATGACGTCAGTTTATGCAATTTTTGCTCTGTCATGTACAGCAATTTTCTTTCCTATGCTTCTTTTGGGTTCAAACATTGAAATTCGAGAAGCCGAATCAAACATGGTCTTTCAATTTTAATGTGAGTATTGTAATAACTCCAGACCATGGCAGAATTCGAAAAATATGCTCCAGGAGAGGGTGAATGTAAGAAACTTTTAGCAAAGAAATGTGAAACACGACCGAAATCGAAGAACATTTCGGGCCAAGAGACTAGCAAAATGGTTTCTTAATTGTGGGCTCCACTGTACATCAAACTCAGCTACATTCCGAAATAATACATCCACAACAATACAAAATACCCGGATTAAGGCTCTTGAACAGTCAACCTTGTCAGTATGTTTTTTGCCGTAAATACAGCAATTAAATGGACGAAGACTCACATCTGAGCGACACCTACAGCCACTTGTATTGCTTCGATCCAAAAATATCCATTAATCAGTTATAAAATCCTTACACATACCACTCTTTCTTCTTGCCTGGTTTTGTATCATCTTTATTAGAGCTAACAGGTTCGGTTGAGCTCCTTCCATCCTGGCAATCAGGGGGCATAAAGGTTGTTTCATGCTCGGTCGTCAACGGTCTTTTGTCTTCGTGTGTTTTGTAGGCGCCAAGACTGCGGTTGATATGACGGCAGAATAAAACAATAACAATTATCAGCAGAAGAGCCAGTGCACACGCAACAGCAATGATAATAACAGACATGTCATCATCAAACACACTGCTTGCGCAAGGTATGGGCAATGCCTTATCAGGAGACTGAGTTGGTCGGTTCAGCAATACGGGCAATGGAGGTGGGGTGGGTAATGGTTTTCCGCATTTCCCTGGCTTGCCATTGCCTTTTACTCCTTTACCTTCATAAAACATGGCAAAGATATTAAGTGATACTGGTTTCGTTGCCATATTAGCGTAATAGTTATACTTGAATGCAGATATGCAGCCATTAAAACTATTCGGCATGCCCTGCAGCGGCGTCAGTGGCATGCCAATGCTTGCAATAGATAATTTCACCGCACTGAGAATTGTATTATCTGTTTTAATGTCTTGTTCTTGTACCTTGGATTTTCCATCGAGTAGCTTGAATGAAATTCTTTTCCCGTTGTGTATAATCCTTACACTGTAAAGTTTGCCATCGCTGAAAGATGTTTTGCCAGAGGCTGTTGATATTTTCATCGTCTCGAATGAAGAGGTTGCTTTGTCGAAGTTGTAAAGAACTTTCAGTTGGCCATTTTTAAGAACCAGGGAAACATGACAGTTCTGATTATCTCCACGCAGACTGAAAACCAATCCATCTTTCTCGTCAGTTTTGAAAGCTGTCATGATGTGACCTTCTTTAATCTGAGTTTGTTTAGCGAATACGTAAATTAAACTTTCTTTTGGTGCAAAATGAAGCGGGTATGATTCTGTCATGAAAAAAACCACAGTAAAAATGGTTAAATTAACGATCATAGAAGACTTTATCGGCATTTATAGTTACTACGATAAAGGACACTTTTGTTAATCGGTTTCTATCCATCGCTACTTGTTTCGTTTTCAGGAAGGCTATCAAAGCTGCAATCCCTGTGTTATCAAGACACCATTTACATTATGCGGTGTATGAAATGAATACGGCATGATTTGATGTTGGATGGGGAATTGCGAATGATTACGGTTCGAAACTGTGCCGTTTTGGCCTTGTTTCTACACTATGCCGACATGAATACCACACGAAATGAATACGGAACGCTACAGATTACATGCTACAGATAACGAATAATCCTAGCAAAAATTACATGGGGGAAAATAGAGTTTTGGGTAATAATCAACAGAATTTTCAAGAATATTTTTTTGCTTTAAAGCGGCCAGAGTTCAGCTGGAGGCAACGGACAAAAAAGCTAGTGAAAACACGAAAATTAAAGATCAATCACCTTTGTGACAATATCTTCCATCGTAGGAAGACAGAGAGCAATCACAAGTGAAGGAAGAATAATGCTCCACGCATTTTCCGCTGTTGCAAGAAGAAATCGACGGTCTGTTGCAACCAATACCACAGCCGGCATGAACACCATAAGGTTCGTGAAATCTCGCTTGTTTAGCAACATCAATAAGCTGCCCATTCAGATACTGTAATGGTAGATTATACAATAAAAACTACTAAATAATAGTTCATCAAGAAGAAATGCTTCTGTTAGCAATTTTATGTGATATCTGTGTACGAACAAGTGTACTTTTATGTGATAGCTACAAGGGTCCGAACTCAGGACAACTACTTCTGTATGTTGAAAATAAAATAAAAAAACTTTAGGTTATAGCAATCATAGGTTAGAAGATTTATAGGTTTGAGGAACTATATCAACGTAAAGAAACGAAATAAGTCTTATGGAAATTGTTTAGGTTCTTCCACCTTTGGAAATTCTAAAAAATCAGTCTGCCTGGGCATTCCAATTCCTCGTTTGTTGAGAAAGGAAATAAGATACACAATACATTTCTAAATGAAAAAACTTACAAAGCCATTAATGCATCCAATGAAGCCTTCTGTGATTCCGTAGCCTCCACCAAGAGTAAATGACTCTCCGTCAAGATTCAGATGAGTGGCAGATTGGGGACTAAGCATTACAACTTTCTTAAGGTGATCAACAGCCAACATAACCTCTTTTCTATTGAACTCGAAATCCAATAAATGTTCTTTGTTATCATCAAAAACACGTCCGATAGCTGTGATATCTACGTCAACGAAGCTCATCGAAGAGCCCAGATTGATCTCCGCACGAAGTTTTGACTTGCTCTGTATGTGGATTTTGATGTAGTCTGGAGAAGCGCGCCCAGACGCATAAACAAGCGCCCCCGATGCCAATGTTGTTTTGAAAGAAAATGATATTGTCAGTGCGTCGATTGCATTGTTGTAATCAGTGACAGAAGTTGGCTTCAGCACCAAAAATGCTTGAGAATCACGGAAGGAGACTGCGTTAGTTTTGGATGCTGTGAAAAGATAAAACGGATGAGTGGTTAGCAGCAATTTTGCTTTGATATAAGGGATGTTTTACCTTAGCCCAACCAAATCTAAGCAGCAAAAGATTGGCACAGCATTGGCAAGAGATTATGAAATTGAGGTTGTTATGAAGTTTTCATAGCCTACGTCAAAATGCTACAATTCCACTATTCTCCAAGATAGAGCATTCTACCCAAAGGACGTTTTCCTCTCATGTAAATTTGTTTTTTGCTGTCATCGTCGTTTTCTCGTTTTCATAATATATGTTTTTTGTCAAATTAACGTATCATTTATATCTATTTACAAAGAAGGTAAAAGCGAAGACACTTGATACTAAGAAAAACTTTACCAGACAATATTGCCCATAAAACTTCTTTAATTTACTCAGTCAACCGAGCTTCAAGCTTCTTTAAAATCACAGAGCAAATAAATCTTTGTTGAAAGGAAACAATCTGATTGATTAAATTAGATATTTGTGCCGAAGATAAAAAAAAGAAATACTTAAGAAACAATATGAATGAGCACGTTTGTACTTACAATCACCAGAACAGATGAGAGGTCCGATACTAAATCGCCCCTTTGAACCGTCATTGCTGTTCACATCTAGAAACTCAATTTCTCGCATTGGCAGATGCTTTTTGTTTCTGAGGTATCCTTCGTCCTTAGTTTCGCTTGCAGCACGGGCATCACAGTTGCAATATTTTGAGGTATCTGTGCAATTGTTGTGCACACCACATCTGCAGTTCTTTGCTCTGCCTCCTGATCCACCCCAGTAGTAATGATAATAATAATCAGGGCCAGCCCAACGAACCTATGAGAGATGAGAACTTAGGACACTTGGAATAAGAAGGCAGCGCTCAGTTTGTCACTATAAATACCATATACATTGGTCTACCAAATACCATAGCAGAAACAAGTGGTTCTCACGCAAATTCAATTATAATAGCAAATAGGGATCAAATGCACCAATAGTTCATACTTGTTCATCCTTCACTATCATTATGTGACTACTGTTTTGTATCATCTTCTCTCAACTTTGTCTCTGTCTAAACAAACCACAGGTAACCTCTACATTGAAACTATCTGACATGTAGAATAATACTGCTATTTCCCCCTTATTTATGAAATATAAATCTAACATCAGGCACATTCAATTCAGCAAATAGTGAAAAAGCACTAATGAATTTAATTCTCAATAGAATCTAATAAAATATATTTGTTTAATATACAAAGAATTGCAAACCTTTGATGGTCCTTTTGGAGACTGAAATAGAGAAGACTTGGTGCAGACATACTTCACATTCTGTTTACACTTAGCACTTTGGCTAACAATAGATTTCATACTCCTTTTGTCAGCAATATATGGTATCTTAAGGTACTTGGAGCCAAATCTGTTCTCCACAGCAATGTCATTGGCCAGTTTGGTTGATATTTTAGTTTCAGTTCCAGAAGACTCGTATTCACAGTAAACTTGTATTTTAGGCAATGGTCCTATGCCATCAACATCAATGCTTTTAATGCCATCAGTAGACTTTCCCTTTTCCTTAACCTTCAAAGCATCGCAAGACTTACTGAACAATGCTAGAAAGAAGATTTTGTTACAATCACATATGGCATATTATTGAATCTTTCTATAGAGTCAAATACAAACCCCAGGGAATATAGACATAATCAAAAAGGAATTGCTTGTCAAAATATATCTCCAGCTTTTTGCTGACAGAGAAGGTAAAACATGAATGTAACACTGTTCCATACAAAGTTCACAATGACAATGATGGTAACATCATATTTCCTTTCCTTCGCTTTTATGTAACAAGCAAATTATTGTATTAATTTATCATTAAAAGTATTTGTAACTACTCTGGTCTGAAAGAGTCTGCAAAAAAAGACAACAAAATTGCATACAACTCACATTTACTGCAAACGCTTCCTTCATAGCCAGTGTTGTTACAATCACAAGTGAAATACCCAATCTTCTGTTCACATTTTCCACCATGCATGCAAGGATTTGGCACACAATTTTCCTGCAAACTGCATCTTCCCAACAAAGGCACAAGCTTATTACTGGCATCATACAAATCACTGGCAGCAATGTGCTTATCATTAGCAGCAGTATATAAATCAATATTTTTCGCAACCATTTTGGTTGTTCCAACTATCAGATTTTTCAAGCATCCAACATACCCCTTTCCAAAAAGAATTTTCTTTCCATAATTCAGAAATTGTCGATTTAAGATTAAAGTTGTCTTTTGTCCATCAACAGTGAGTTCCACACTGTTCGGAAATGTTGAAACGGCAATCTTAACTTCATGCCAAAAACTGTCATGAAGACCTACAACATTCTTTGAAAAGATTTTTTTGCCTCCAATTTCAACAACAATTTTACTGTTTTCATCTAGCTTTGCAGTTAAAAGTTTATCCTTTTCAGAGTTATAGGAAATCAAAATTTGATTTGGAACATTGGTCTTGAAACCAAACTCAACAAGCAAGGAAGTCTCAGTGTAGTTAAATGACAAATATGAGCCTATAGCAGGAAAATCTATGGGTGAATGTATAGAGGAAATACATTTTGATTTCTTGGCATTAATCAGTGTGACATCTTTACCATCAATAAGACTCTTGGAATTCATGGTCGTATTTCTAAAGCAAGCTTTGATGCCTCTTCGGGATACTGATTCTTGTTGGGACAGCAGTGTTATACCTTTCATTCCACCAATGTGAACATATTCTATACTAAAGTCTGCAGAAATCGGAGGAATAGTTCTTGATGTTACATATTCAGTCTCCCTATTTTTATCAATGGTTATGTAGACCCTTCTGCTTACTTCACTATGAGCAAGAATAACAGTGTGCCAGTCACTATTACCAAAGTTTGCACCAATATAAAGTTCATGATACCCTGATGTCCACTCTCCATAGCTGTCCATAGTCTTGCCAAAATCAGCTGCATACCTGTGAATGAATTCAGATGAGTGAACAAGAAACCTTTTGGAAATATAGTATTTTTTTAAACAGATCTCCAAAACTGCTTCTCCATCTATAGCATCATCAATTAAAATGTTAGAGATTATATTTCTGGAAAAGGGTTCAGTCAAATAGAAACTTTAACACCACTATTCACCATTTCAAAATACATTTTTAGTAAAACTAAATAAAATCCCACCAAAGTTGATTCTCACAGGACTTATGAACTTTCAAAAGATGTTAATTGGAAGTCAGTTGTAAATACGCATAATTCTCAGCTTTCAATAAGGATAACTGCTTTGTCTATTTCTTGACTGCTTGCAGCAGTAGTTAAAAAGCAGTCTGATTAATGCTCAGCATATTTACAACCAAAGGTCTGTGATTCAAACATCAGATATGATACCTAAAGGTTGAAAAAAAATGGCTCTTTGTGGATCTGAGGACCATTCATAATGGCAGTGTTAATTTAAAAAAAAAATAGCTCTGGATGCAAATAGGCATGTTTAAAATCAACTAATTGAAATATTGACAGTAGAAGTTTCTGTCCTTTCCTGATACATTGGATGCAATCTTACCTCAGCTTTCCTTTGATTAACTCCAGGGTAACAAAGTCTTTGGCCCCCTTTGCATGTAAAAGTAATCCAGTTGATTGAGATGTTTTGAATTCTACTTGAAAAACATTAAATTTTTCTGCAGACTGTGTACGTGTGAAACTTGTATACCCTGCTGTTTCAACAATAACATCTGGAATAAGAAAAATATATGTAAATTGATAAACTTGAAACTGTATTTATCTTGAATTATTTCTTAAAAAACATATTTCTGGTTTGAGCTATCATGATCAAATATATTTGGTTCATAAAAATCACTGGGCCACTTGTGGATTAATTTGCGACCCTTAGTTTAAAGTGGTTTCCTGTGGTACAAAAATATATATAGTTTTAATTCAACAATTTATCAAAATGAAACAAATTATTGCTTTAAGATGAACTACACCTTTTGGGGAGGTTGTTTATGAGCTGTGCTAGCAAGGAAGGGTGTTGTTTTAAAAGCTTCAATATCTTTTTCATTTTGTTTCAATTTAAACATTTGATGGCATGATATTAGAACCTTCTAAAATGTACAGACCACAATATTACATCTTCAGATTCAAGGGTCAGATTAGCTTCAAATTTTTTAGTTCATGGGTGCCTTTCAACCAGTGAAGTGCATCTTGGACTTCATAATTTCTAACCTGATGACAGGCTGTCTTATTTTTTGTATTATCATCTTAAATTTCTTTCTACACACTTTCTACACATTTTTTATTTCATAAGTCCAAAAAAGGTACAGTTTCAACCAAATAGGGTACACAAATTAATAATGATACAAAATAATAAATATGTGACTTAAATAAACAAAAATTGCCCAAATTTGTTTTTAACCCAAATTTTCTATACCAGGCTACTCAAAAAAAATTAAATCCTTAATCACTAAATCACAAAATCATTCCACTTAATCTGGACCTGTAATCGTTAGAAATTAACATAAATTGAAAATAAGCACAAACAACCTATGAAAAGCTGGTTATCTTGACAATCTCATATTGAGGATCAACTGGTGTTGTGATTATTTCAAATTGTTTATCGTAATCAGTTTGCAGGTGCTGCTTTGTAAAATAGTGTTGACCGTTAGTAGATTTGTGGTTTCCGGTTGCAAAACGTGAATTCTAATTAGTCACTTGATTTGACTTCTTCTAAATTCTGTAGTGACTTTAAATTGTACTTCATTTTTTTAATCAAAACTTCAAGCCATCATTTTCTGAACAAAACAGTACTCCCTAATTGTGGTTTAATTATGTAGGGTAGGCGGTAAAAGGCCTAAAGTAGAAGGGCTTAAAAAAGATTAAAAGTAGATAATTCTATTTCAATTCGATCACGAAATGTACAACAAAATATAGAAGATTCATAAATTGAGTGCAGGAAAATAATTTGGAATGATGGATTTGCGGCATTTGAAAGTGTAAGCATCCAGTCTTGGCCAATCTGGAATAAAGATTGGCCAAGGATTTGGAAGTTGAACAAAGTTAGGGTTAGCCTTGTCAAATTTTTCACCTCGAAAGATGTTACACAGCTTATATGTGACTGAAGGAAATGTACATAACAGGAAGCTTTGAAAATCAAACTTACCAGCCTTAATAACATGAGTACACATCAAAGAGAAGGCAACAAAAATTTTCACAGGCCTCAACGCCGCCATGGTTGGTTGAGGTACGATTCACTTATTCCTCTCTTGTGACCTTGCGTTAGGACATCAAAGGGACAAAGGCACAAAGGGGAGAGATGGTTGGCGCCAGTCCTCTGATCAGTATCCGTCATCTGACACTTCCCGAAAACAATCAATTCATTAAATGTTTTCATAATGAGTAACCACTACAATTTTTACAAACAACGAGGAAGGGCGGGACACAGTAGATGTAAGACTAGGGTGTAAGAATAGGGGTCAGGCTACGTAAACTTGTTTACGTGCGAAAGCACGGAGACAGTAACAGATATCATTCCTTGACGATTATCATGCTACTGAATAAAGAATTGACAAAATACAGATACCTAAAGGAAGTAATCAGAGAGAAAACAAAAGATAGAAAGTGAGAACGTTCATAAAATACGATAAGGAGGCTGTAATTAGCGTGCGTGCAGACGCGCATTCCTACTACATAGATGAGAGTCCACGAAGCCAGGAAATGTAATAATCATAAATACAGCAAAAGCCCGAAAACCGCGTGCTATGCTATGCTGTGGTGAAGCGAAGGCTGATTAATTGGCAATGGAGAAATCCAAAACCCGAAAATTATGTAAAATTTTATCAAAATACCGAAACCTGAGCAGGGAAAATGAATTTTTTTGACCCCATGCTTTTCTGTCAGATTCCAGAAAATACCAATTTTTCACTCTACATTTCTTGAAAAAAGCTACCCAAATTTTGCGAAATAGCTTTTGTTTAGAGAGTTGAGTTGAATGAATCAGTCCAAAAAGCATCTTTTTGAAGCTTGGCAGGAGAAATGAGTGAATATTCGATACATAACGCTCGGACATAGCTGCCTCTGAAAATACCTTTGTTTTAACATAATAATTTGGGTTCGCAAGGTATTCTTCGAGTATTTTGTAATAAAAAAAACTTTTAGAAAACAGATAGAATAACAAATATAGAACGAATATTTTAACAATCTGATTGAAGTTATTAAAAAATGATGCTATCACAAGAAATAAGCTAAAATATTTGCCCCTTTCAAGTAAGAAAAATAATGTTTATCAACAGAGAACATCTTATTATAAACGATACAAATTTCAATTTCAACCAATTCTTGTTTACAATATATGCTAACAAAACCAAGTAAAAAAATCGATTTTCTGCCAAGCAACTTTAAAAGCTCGAGCATTGTAAACTAGCAAGTCACAAGATTTAACCAACACGACTTTCCTTGAGTGACCAGTCCCCCCTCAGACAGAAGCTACTAGCCGGGGCCACGCCCCTGTCATGCAAATGACAGCCGATCGCAGATAAGCAGGAACCAATGGGGAATTTCAGGTACCCCCCCAAAGAATTTGCGAAAAAGCAACTGCTTTGGTGCAAAGAAGTTGACACTTCACCAGTCCAATAAGGTTCTTCACAATCTGGTTTCGTATAACATATCGTATAGAATTGCGTTTGCTGCAGCGTATTTTGAAGTGCCCCCAAGATGCCCGAAAGGTCTTGTACCCCCCCAATCCAAGATGGTTCCTACTGGCCTGACAGAACGACTAAAGTAGTATCTACACCCAATTTTTTTAACAAACAAAGCTTGAATTTCGCTTAAGTAGCTACTCAAGTTTTTTTATGAATTTCTTAATTTTGAATCAAATGGTCTAATTGGCATACGTTATCTAAAATATATCAATATAAAAATGTAACGAATAGTGATTTTGAATAAAGGCAACCAAGCAATTCTTATCAAAACAGGAAACTGTTTGATTTGGTCAAGCAAGGTCTTTGAAATATTGACGTACTTAATTGTCTCATTTATTACTCGTTTCTTTTTGTAAGCCTCTTACAAAAATTAGTTTCTCCAAATAGCATAGAAAAATTCAAACGTGGCTCTATCACGACATGTTGCAATTAATAACATCCCAGCAAACTTGTTACAACCTCTTAGCACTTAATGAACATGAAAGAAAGGCACTCTTAAGAATGCAATTTTTTAATTTAACTACACACATTAATCCAAATACAAAAATATAAGAAAATTAGTTTACCTTTATGCAGTTGGTTCTGTTGAAATTAGGTTCAAATTTTTGTACAGAAAAGGCTTAGTTATTTATAAAGATTATCTTTAGGAAATAAGGGACTCAGAGAATGCGAGGGGTAGAGAATCTATCAAAAAACCGAACGAGTTGTTTATAGCATAAAACGATTTTCGAGAATATTGGTGAAATAATAGCCTCTTATGCGGCATTCAAAAACAACTCACAACCATCAATAGATTTTCATGCAAGTACACAATGGTTTATGAAAAGTTCATGTCAAATATATACGATATTT
>JAACYV020217532.1:0-21283 GCA_009936425.2 Chrysaora fuscescens | reverse complement strand
ATAATAAAAACATTAGATTTGGTTGCATAGCTAAGCACTTTAAAAGTATCAGCTCATTGTAGGACTTAAAATTGAACATGAACGTAACCAATTCTTACTGAAATTGATCCAGTCGCCCCTTCCCCAATAAGACGAAGAATTTGTTTATTCTGTATTTCGCTGTAAGAACAAAATTTATGGTTAATTGGTAAAAAGAGCCATACCCTAAAAGAAAGAAAAGTTTCAGCAAAACCCAAGAAATAGAAAGTTAGCTAGAAAAATCAGTTAATGTTGGTGGCAGAAAATTGTTTGGGACATTGAGATATCCTTAAGCCAAAGAGAAAACAATTTTTGTGAAATTTCCACCATCGGTTTTTAGGCCAACAGTGAATACTGATCAAAAACCTCAAGATGAACATACGCATGCCCATCAATCCACGCTTTCAGATTCACTTTAAAAAAGTTTGCTGATACTGAACCAGGCGTAAACGACCATTTGTGCACCTATAAGAAACGTAGAGGCAACTATCAACTGTCCAACAAAACTCTGTTCACGTTAAACGTTAACAAAAAGAAATAAGTCATACATTGAGGAAAAGCTTATGTGGTAAGTACTTCCTAAACTAATCTACAACTTCATACGCATAAATGTTATGGCAATTATTTTGTGGGAATTCTCATCTATACTTGACCCAAAAATAATAAAATTCGAAAATATACTTTGTTTCTTATTCCTCTAAAAGCATACAATGTCAAAATTCGCGGATGAAAAAATCCTGCAGCAGTAAATGCATGACCCACCTGTAGTTCATTCGGCGATATAAATCCACATGGTGGATCAACAGACAATAATAATCTATCTTTTGATGGAATTTGCCATTCAAACCTACAAATCGAAACGAGAATTTATTTTTTGATTCATCTGCATGAAATGAAAATCCTGTAAAATCAAAAATATTGGTAATTCAAATGTTAAACAAATATAAACAATATAAATTTGAATACCTACGTTTCTTGATTAATGATGTATTTGTGAATAGTATTTTCTACAGAAATGGTGTGAAATTGGTTGTTGGCTAGAAAAACACACTATCCAGAATAAGCATAATTTGGATTTATAGTTTATATTGTCAAATACAAAAGCTGTAATCACCTTAAAGAAATCCTGCGTGGGTTTTTTAACGTTATACTACGGTTTGAAGTAGTACCAATACACGTCTTCTTGAAATATACAGTTTCCTGCAAAAAATATTCCGTTATACATCTTATAATCTGGAAAGAAAAAGCTAATAAACCTATACCAGTGGCACACTCACAAGACCAAGAGCCTTTAGTGCAACTAAAATTTACTTTAGAGAAAAAAACATTGATCCCTTGAACATTTGTTTCCAAGAATCTCAGAAAATCGTCACTCACTTTAAGAACTAAAATCAAGAAAACGAAAAACACACCACTGCAGCGACTCTGTGTTGTTATTATATTGTACAACGACTTCGCCCTTTTTGCCTATTCAATTATTTTGGGTTTGAAAGATGTGATTGTGCTACTGAATGACATATAGTGATTGTCTGCAGTTCCCAAATCCTTTTTTGCAAATGTCTCATTTTTTGCAACGATGTAAATGTCACGAGAGGGGGGACAAAACTAAATATCGCAAATTGCACCAGTAAAAAAACGAGCCTAGGATCAAAGCTTTATAAACCAGAGCGATATATTGACCTTAGAAGGACAATTCACATAAAAAAATGGAGAAAAATCCTTAATTTTCAAACTTATTGTTAAGCAATCGATGTATTTTTTATGGTTTTACCTGTGGGTTTATCTGAAGTTCGGGTATCTCAGCAGACCCAATAAGTTGAATTTCCTGGTAGAATACATTCAAACGCATTGAATATAAGATTTGCAAATTAATATTATAGATTTAGATTATGCTTTATGAGATTAGTAATATTTGCAATGATGCATAGATGGTTTCCGCCAGACAAAACTCCATAACGGTGTAAATGAAGTGAAAAGAAAAAGCTCGCCCGCTCACAAAATCAAATACTTCTACAGGTTGGTCGTAAAGAATCCGAGGGCTTCTGCAAAGGTAATATATATTCTAATATATATTCTAATTTTTGTCATAACAATACATTTTGTTATTACATGCATGACTGAAAACATCTTTACTAAAAAAAACAAATTTGGCATGGTATTATGTTACTTTAGTTCAAAAAAAGGAAACTAACAGACGAATAAAAATCTGTGGATGACACACATTACCTTGTAAAACTTGTCTGAAGCATTTAATCTGCATGTTATGTTCGTGGTGAAGCTTCCAGGACATTCTGGGGTAAATCTAAGAACCAAAATCTGGAAAGAATGTTGCATGACGATTGACACAAGATTGTCTCATTTATAATCTTAAAAACATTTATAATTTTTTCATTCGGCCTCTTTTCACTACTACCTTGTATTCATTTTAGTTATTGCTTTGAATTTTTTCCAATTATCACACTAGGCCTGAAATGTTTATAATATATATAGTTATTTCCCTTTTATTTTTCGTAAGATTTGATAAAAATGTGTAGCTAAGTAACACAAATGATCAATACCTGATACTTATCACGCAATAACCCTCTGGACGGTTTGCAAGTTATAATTCTGCAAAGAGAAGTAGTTAATATTCATTTGACAGCATTCGGAAGTTAATGTAAATTTAACAGAATTACTTTTAAAAGCTTTGCTCCCAAAAGCGAAAAAAGTTATTTTCTTATCTGTTACACGAAAGCTGACAACTTCTGGATGAGTGGCTCGAAATACTTAAAGGGGCAAAAAAATGATAAGCTATATCGGTAGTAAGAAAATAAGTACTCAATAGCTACCGACGTTGTCTAATTTTAAGCTTGGGTAGGATTTCTGAAAGATCATGACAAGCATAATTGATTAGGACAAAAAAAAAACTTGAATAGAAACCACCCAGCAGGAGCAGGGAGAAGAAAGGAGAATGGCTAAGCAACATTGTTTGAAATTAATTTTGGTGACCACTTTTTCGTCCCGAAAACAGTTCGACGTTCTACTTCAACATTTAACATGGCGGCTAAACGGCTAGCACGCGACAAACTATGAAATCCAATAGCGAATTTATAATGAATTTGTGCTCGATAATAAAACATCGATCGTCTGTCGTAGTTTCCAACAACTTCTCATTTAACGTGCAGAGAACACGCAGCCAGAAAAAGACGTTACTGTGTTGACTATCGTTTTTCTAACTGATTCTGACAAAATAATTAAGGTTACATACATGCTAAAATGACAAAATGAAAAGCTATAATTAGTTATTGCAAATAAGTGTTGACAAAGGAAAAGAAAGGGCTAGGCTGATGCGTGGAGAAAGAAAAATAACGGAGGAAATGACCTGACGTAGTGTACGCAGTGTGGTTGCAGCGAATGACGAACGATATGCAACGGGAGAAAAACGTTTGAATGAATGGAATGAGTAAATTAGCTTGAGAGAGAGAAGAAGGCCTAAATTTATAATATTTAATTCACTACAACACTTTACAGCGCATCTCTTGTGTATGTAAGATAATTCTAACAGCACAGCAAATATTTAAAAAAATGAGCAATAAAAGTGTGAACAGTAAACACAGTCTTCCATCACAGAATGTCATGTGATTAGATCTAGCCTAACCAAAGCCTTTGACTGAGTCAAACTGCACGAAAGTGTACTGCAACATCTGAATGAGCTCAACTTTTCTGGCAGGCAGACAAAAACATAAGCAAATGACACCATAGAGTGGGCAAACCGAGGACAACATAGAACTAAAAAGAATGGCCAGCAATAGAGTTCAGTTATAGAAAGCATGGTAATAGAAATTTTTTAGGATATCAATCAACAATTTCGACCCTAACAGTAGCTACTTCAGACAAAAATCAGAGAAAAGGGAAGCATTTTTCGTCAAATCAATCAGTTTTGAAAGGATAGTTGCCTTTAGAAAATAATGGGGAATTCTACAAATGATAAAACAAGACCTATTTAGCAAAAAAATAATTGCATCGAAATTACCTCTCTTCCTCTGAATGCAGTGAGAAAAATATGGGATTTTGTCCGTTGTTTGTTAGCAGCAACGTATTATATGTAGACTGGTTTAAAACCGCAGGAGGAAATACCTATAAAAACATAAATTTAATTACTGTTTTCAAATATTTACAACACGTTAAACGAAGTTTGTTTACAAATTTTTATAAGGTCGAAATGTAAGTAAATATGACATACCAAACTATTGGTGCTTAACTGAAATTCAGGGGAAAAGGTTTCATCTTTGCGAGAAAAAGTATGGCCTGTAAATAATGAAAGAATTGTTGAGAGACAAACTTAATAAAAGAGAGAAAAAACTTAATGTTTTAAAGAAACAAAGCTAGTCTGTCAAAGAAAAGTTAAGGTACTTTATTGGAGGACGCTACAGTGCATCTAGCCATTATTACTTACGAAACAGTCAATGTTCAATATCGCTGCCAATCACATGCAAAGTATACAGTCTGTTATGCCACAACTCAAAGTAAATAGTGTTCTAGAATTTAATGGTAAAGGTGTGAGCAGCAATTTGCCAATAAACAAGGCCCTACCATGAAGAGTTTGGGGCTTCCTATACACCTCCCGGTAGGAGTTGAATGTTCCGGAGTTTGGCATATTATCGTCTGATGCAAAAATAATTGCATTTTACTAATTGAAAAGGAAAATTTGTGAAACAAACACCACGAATTTTCTTTTTAATATGTTTATAACATAATCAGTTTATTTTACATCGTCCTGCTCATATTGTAATAGTAATGTTAACGTAGAAGAAACAGTTGTACCCTAGATAATCATGTTTCCGAAAAAATAGGGTTTGATTTAAGTGCGTTAAAGTTGTTAACATTAGTCAGAACAGTTTTATTATCTGAAAGTTGCAAGTTATTGCATATAGTGGCTGTTTGAAAGCCATAAGATATAAAAGAATCTACTTGCCTGAGACAACAACAGTGACACACCAGGGCGGACAGAAACATATGTCCTCAAATAATCTGTGATCTCTAATGCTCTGTAATAATGATAAAATGCATTGGCGGCTTGTGATTGTATTGGCGTTGTTAGTCTGATATAATTTTCGTTCGAAAACAGTAAAAATGAACTGAAATTGTATCCTGATCTTGGGGGAGATTTCACGTCCTTTAAGTCCCTTTTTTATATTTCCTATGCTTGACTCGAAAGTGATATTGAGCTGCCCTTGTAAAGAAAGAAATTACGTTAATCCTTGCTGCCCTTTAGCTATTAGCTTACTATTAGCAGTTTCGCTCCTGGTCTACGCATATTTTATCGTTACTCATTGTTATTTTCCGCTGGTCGGTTTGCGTCAGGAATTTGCATAATATAAAAAAAGAAGTCACATTGTGCTCACATGATTTGTTTGTCTAATTGAGCCGACCTCGCCACCCGTCATAACTTTCACCAACTTCTTGGGTTGGAGTTGTTCCATTCCATCAAAGTCAACCCAGGCTGACCAAACAGAAATCGGCATTTAACAATAGCTCTTTATGACATCACAAAGAGCCTTTTACCGAGAAAAAACTGCTTGTATTTTCACGGAGAAACTCAACTTTGAGCACCCAAAGTAGGCAGCAGATTCAAAATTTTATTAAAAAAACTTCATGATGGCTTCAAACTCACCACTGGCTATCATTTGACATGAAATCTCAGAAATATTTTTTTAAGTTTTGGCTGATTGAAGACCAATGTAAAATTAGTATCTTTTGCATCTTCGGAGAACAATATTTCAGTGACTAGGTTTTTGTAGATTTTTTCTCAACCTTTGTGGTGTTATGGTAGTCTTAGGAAATACGGATGCGTAAATTAATTAGGGAAAAATAAGATCCATGAATGTCCTTTGGCCTTAATGATAATCTTGTTTCAAGACCTTCGCAGCAATCTTTAGCGCAGTCTGAGCCAATCTAGCGGGTGTGGCCACAAACATTTTTCTGGTGGAGTACACCCAAACACACCGTTTTGTGCCAGAAAAAACCATCCCAATTTATTTCTAGCGCAGCCACCAACTTGTTATATTTTATTGCATAATTTGGGATTTTCAGGCTTCCAAAACTTTGCAAACATTTATTAACATGAAGTTACTATCATATGCTGAAATTACAAAAAGTTATCTAGGTTTACCTTGTGGAAAACGTAGCCTTCTAGCTCCACAGCAGAAAATTGTCCTTGCCCAATCTTTTATATAAGAGGAAATGAAATGATGGATGTGAATGATTGAAGAAAATTACTTAAGAAGAATAACATCTAACCAAAAGTCACGAAAAGGAAAGTATACACTATAGTATAGAATCGACTCATGTCAAGTTGTATTTTGTTCTAGAGAAGCTTGTGTAATGGCAAAAAGCAAAAGCATTTTAGCAAAAAGCTTGTGTAATGGCCTAATTTAACAAAAATTTCAAAATCATGATTAAGAATCATACTAAGAATTACTTACTGGTTTGAATTTAATGCTGAAGGAAGCACTTCTTAACGGCAAAATATCCAATTCTTCTGGGATAACACAAAATGGACTCCCTTTTATTCCTATAAAAAACTTATTTCTAATGATACTCCATTTTGACTTGAAAGGAAATAAGAAGGAAAAATATTCCTAATCCTTTTTTAGGCAAATTCAGGCAAAACTACAAATAAAAGGAAGGACAAAAAGTATTCAATTCACTTTAATCAGCGACAATAATAAAACTACAAACCAGAATTCCATATGCAAGTAACTATTCCTTTGGTATGATTTGTTACATTTATTGTCTGTAAGAACGAGCATTTAGATAAAAGCAGAATACAAGTTTTTGAAATTTCATTTTCCTATGTTTGTATAATTTTAAAGAGCCGAATTTGTTTAAGGTTTTTCCGGTAATTGGGAATTCGTATCTGGTTATGGTTTCCATTCTTATAAATGAGAATGATATATTTTCAAACATTTTCTTTGTTGATATTGCTATGATTTTATATCACATCCAAGAAAGTGGGAATTTTCAGCATAATGATCTTACCTACTGTAGACTTAAGGCTCTTTGGATTGAAATTATTATAAAATTCCATTCAGTTTCCTCATTGAGGGTTCTGAGCAAATGTGATGAGTTAAAAACAAAAACATATATTTTTTGGGTGGAGATCAACTGCTAGCAGATCAAACCAAGGCAGAAATTGAATGGTTGATATTACCTTGTGGTATACGTGTCCATAGTTGCACCTTGAGAATTCAACATATTCCAGGTCTACACTTACATGAGGAACAAATGTTGTCTGCAGAATAAGAAAGTACTATTAGGATGCACTATTAGTCGAATTATCTCTATCAACTTTGCCAATAAAAAGCAAGCTCATTGGAATATTATTATAGAAAAAGTTACCGGAGCTGCACTATATATTCAACCAGATTCGAGATATTAAGATGCGAGATACTTATGTCTAGGTTCTTACTATCTCGGATATTATTTCTCGGATCTTATTACCTCGAATCTAATACCTCAAATTCTTAAATAACGGATTTTAATATCTGCTCAGATATTAAGATGCAAGATAATAATTTCTAGTGTCATATTAACTCGGATATTTTTTCTCGGATCTTATTCAGGGCCGCCGGAACAACGAGGGCAGAGATGGAAGCTGCCCCCATTTCCCTAGATAGATTTGGAGCCTTTCTATATGTTTCTATCATTTTGCGCTGAAAACTAACGTGTTGCCTCCATCGTCTTCCTCGCTCGTGATCTTATTACCTCGTATCTTAATATCTGAAATCCTAATATAAAGGAACTTAATATCGCATTTTTTCCAATTTTAATATCTTGGATCTTAGATCTTGAATTATACCATCCAAGGTCATGTGTGATGACTAATCACAATCGATCTTGGGGCTTACAGAAAACGGCAAATACACTTGCTATTTTAGGTTTTATGGGTTTATGCACTAGACGCACAAGACTTTTGCTTTGCACTAGACTTTTGCTATTATGGGTTTATGCACTAGACGCAAAGAGAAAACGGAATAATCTAATGGTTCCTCTTGATGTCTTTCTCTTAATTCTTTCCTCGCTCGTTACTCAACAATCCTTGGGTAAATTTTACAATAATTTGACTTTTAAAACAATATTAAAAAATTAGTACAAAATGCAGCAACTTCAATGATTGGGCCTAATTTGAAAATGACCTTTTGTGAAGTGTTTTGGATATCAACAAGAATAAAGTTTATAACCTTTTCTTCAGCAGTTCCGTCAGAAAAATATTCTTCTACTGGGCTATAATTCACATTTGGTTTGTAAAGATCGTAATTGAGAGTCTCTTCTACGACTTCGAGACAATTTTCATCATCGATCCGGATCTTATTTTCTCGCAGCAAAGAGCTCAGATCCTATGAAATTACATATACATAAAATTAGTAGAAATACGCATGTACGGTTGATGATAAACCATGCAAACGATTATACATAGTTAGTACCTCTGGTGGAAAACGTGACAGTCCTCTAGCAACATGGAGTTGATATCGATCTAAATGTTGTTTGTTCATGAAGGCTACAAACAAGAGAGCAGAGCGATTCATAATATTAGCAAAATACAATACAGAACGGAAAATATATCTAGATATATTTAAAAAAAACTTGAAATAATATCGACATGAAATAGATTGGGGACCTTGAAACAATTTAGTGTTATGTACGCTAGGGTTTCAAAATACATAGACAATATATGTATGCCACGTATATTATGAAGCTGATACCTGGTGAAATTTGCTCCGAGTAGCAAGTTCCAAACAAATCAAGATAGATAGGATCCTGAAATAAATTCCACAAAACGTATTTCAAAACCCTAAAATCGAGAACTCAAAAAAAAAGGTTATAAAAAATAAATTGCCAAGGTAGGAATACTTTAACAAAGCTAGAAAACGAAACAAGAAGCCTATTCAAATCTGTATTCACCTGATTGTGGAACAAGCAAGTTACTCTTCTGTAGTAATTTATTGGTTTTTCTGGTTTGAATGTTATTTTTATTGTTTTTGATGAACCGCCCTTCAACTCGCCACATTTCACATCAAACTGAAAACAACTATGGCTGCAATCAATCATGAACTAGGAAAGAACAGTATAAAATGTAGATAGCTATGAATTTTAAAATAAAAATAAAAAGAACCTAAAATGTTATTATTGCCCTTTAGTCCCGTGAAGAGAATACTCACTTTACCGAACCTGTCAATTTGTAAAAAAAGCTTATCATAAAAATGAACTGAATATTGTTATGTTAAAATAATACTAATCTCATTCAGCTTGAATCAGATTAATACTAGCAGCACCAAGTTCGGTCCAGAAAAGTAGCGCATAGCTTAGTTTTTGAATTTAATCGTACATTTTTCAATGGTGCAGCTAAACCAAACAAAAATGCGATTGTTATCTATTTGCCTTTTTCTTTTACAAGTCTACTTCAAAGGAAATGTTGAAAAAATAAAATTCGTGAAAGGAAAAAGTTGACCAATGTAAATAAACACTAATAAACAATTTCAAAACCTAACAAAAATGTCAATTTTTATCCCACCTGAAAAATGGCATCCAATTGTGAATGATTCATAACACTAAATGCTCTTTGAACTACCCCGTCAACCTTTGTCCGCCCAAAATTTACAGAGGATGTGTCAAAATCGGCAGATGGACCTAAATCATAAAAAAATATCTTGCTTTTATATAAGTATACACAAAATACGCAATAAGAACAATTCCGACTGTCAATCTCGTCCAAGATTAAGTATAAAAAAGACACTATACTGAATGGTAGCTCATTGCATACCTTTTCCTGTACCAATGCATCTGACAACTGCACAGGTAGTAGCACCCAGAGCTAGTATTTCGAAACTGTCTGCCTGAGAAATATCACAGATGTTTGGTGTGTATGAAATGTTCAACCTGATGGAGCCATTCGCTGGTACTCTACCGTGATTTACGGCACATTTGAATACTTTGTCAACGGATACATCAAATAAAGGTTGTAACACTTGGAAAGGTGCAGTGACCTACCGATGGAAGTGGACAAATAAAAATCAATGGATACTTTAAAAATGTAACAATTGTTAACATCACAAATTAAATATAAACATTAGGAAGGTATCAGTTTGTTCACAATTTACTGGATGGTTGGTTTGCTGCTAGTAAGAAAAATATAGCATCCCAGTTTAAATATATGAAGAATGATGGTACTTTAAAGAACGAGAAACAATTTTTGAGATGATGCAGACATAATGCGGCTAACAAAATTCCCTTCAATTCACTGATATACTTTGATATATCTTTCCAAACACCCTTAAGGCTGCAGCTGCTCAGCTGATTATAATTTCATAAATAATCAATTTGTAAATGATTGATTATTGAACAACAAAAGTTGAGGAAAGCTATCCAGCGAGAATTGAAAATCGGAGAAAATTTTTGTAATTTCAAGTTCAACAACAGTGAAGGACAACATACTTCGAAAAAGCCATATTAGTTCTTTAAAAAAAAATTTGATAGAAAGACATTCATGGGATACATGATCGAAGAGATAAGAAGATTAATTCCTTCAATGTGAAAATGCAAGTGGAATTTCATTTATCATATGTCTGCGGTGAGACTATTTTGGAACACAGTCGAATTGGGAGTGGTACATTATATTCCCAGAAAAGTGGTGCTAGTAGCGAAGCACAGAATATCTTGCGCTGGTCCGAGGCTGGCATCTATTGTATATTTCAAAGTTTTTAGAAATTTTGTTATACTGATTTTCAACTTTCCCAATACAAAATTTAACAAAGTCATTTCTGCCAATTGCCGGGGAGATTTATTTTTCATGTAAGTGAAAGTATGCGGGCGTTTCAAGGAATATTTTAGGAAAAATATTGTATGGACACTAAGAAGAACCGAAGGACAACAGTGGTGCATTTCTTTTCATGTGCGTCTTCTTGTTTCGCTCTTTCACTCCATTCCAAACGGCTTTAAGTTTCGCTATTTATATATGCGTCACACAAATATACCTCATCAAAAAAAATTACTCGATATCGAAGTCCAGCCAAATACAATGAGAATAGGGAATTGGATGTTATTTTTACGTAATTTCAAGTGAAAAATTCCAGTCAGATTAAACTGCGCATGGCATTTCTCGATCTATGTTTAAAATTGCCTTACTTGTGATGATTGTCAGTAACTAATACAATTTCCAAATGAAGATCACTCTAAAAGTAATCGAAGCATCGATAATCAAGATATATATTCAGAGATGTTACCGGAGAATAATTGATCAATTCAACAGACTGCACGTTTTCTGTATGGAGATCTGAGTTTCCAAAATCAATGTCGATGTTTCGACCTTTCTGTTTTCCATAACGTACACCAAGATGAGTGAACTTTCCTAAAGATAAAAAGGTGCAGTGAAATTCACAGCAAATTAAAACAGGAATTCTCTAGTTGTATAGCTACAAAAATATTGGTACATGATGCCACTTCATTATTAAAAGAGGCCCAAAAGTGTACAATAGTTTATCAAAAAGTTTTTTGTCAGCAATAGTTGCACCGCACGATAAGTCGGATTCTACCTCTTCTCAATACCAAACTAATATCAGCATTCAGACCAGATCAGTAAGATCTTTTCATCCATGTCACGGGAGAGGACCAATATCAGGAAGGGCCGAATACCTAGGTATCTGGCAAACGATCTAAAAGCTTATTTCCAAAATCCAGTTATTGTAATTTTCCCACGCAGACAAAATTTTAAGAGATCTGATCGATTTAAAAACCTCTTCAAAAGGCGAAAAAGGAGGCTAAGAAAACAAATGCTATCGTAGATTAGCAGGATGACTTGGACTGGTCATTTGTGTATAGTAGCACCCAATTACAAAAACAACAAAAAGCAAACTTTTACGTGGAGACACTCTAAGAGTACCAAGTACCTAACAGAGATGATTATGATGATGATGATATTGTTGCTTGACTCAAGTCTTATCGTCAACGCCGTTCAATTTGATAACCGTTTCAGTGATGGGTATTTAAAATACTATTTGCAGCAAATTTGTTAAGCTGTAAATAACAACGGAAGTTGGAATTTTTTTCATTATAAAATTGTACATCTAAAATTTGAAGGCATTCTAAGCATCTAGAGGGCGCAGCCAAAACATTTCTCGGGGAGTACCTTAAGTGTTCCGTCACAGGATTCAACAGATAAAATACAGGGCAAGTTTCCGCTCAGTAGCCATCATTCTTAGATACTCTTCAATAACAACAACAACAACAACAAAACATAGGGGTCTACTCCTTTCTGTCTCAGTAGGGCCCCCATCCTAACATTATATTATATTTATAACAAAAATACTACATCTCTCTTTTTGTAACTTTTTTTTGTACACTTGTAAGTAAAAATCTGGCCTTTTCCTTACTCTCTCAAAACGCCGCAATGGCTGTGTGGCAACAGTCTTATAACTAATAACATTTGACCTTAATGGCATTGGTGGACCAGTCTCTTTACTTTCCTCTGACATTTTATCTGCTCCTGGAGCTTCTATAACCTCTGATCTAATCTCTGCCCTTGGTGGCTCTTCTAATCTATGTTCTACTCTCATAGGCTCTATAATCTCTCTCTGTCAGGCCTAGAAGGCTGCAAAACTTCCATCTTTCTTTCTACTTGAGTCTCTGCTGGAATCTCTGATTCCATAACGTTATTTATATGAGCAACATTTCTTTTATACAATGTGTTTCCCCACGCCACAATCAACTTATCCCTTTTTCTTGTCAACACTAAAATGGGTCTTGGCCATCACTGTCACCTGTGCTCCAGAATCAAACCAACATATCCACAAGTACAGTTTATTTTAGCTAAAACAACATTTTCCTGCATTATATGTGAAAAAACAGCAGGAAGGCAAAGCAAAATGGTAAGACAAATGGTTTTAAATCCTCTTCACATTCTACTTGATTAACTTTTTGTTATTTTTTTTGGAAACCTCTATGCTTACTACAATCTTTTCTTTTAAACCATCAGCTTTGCCTTTTACAATACACTGCCCAATGGTTTAAACCTTCCCATTAAGCACATTTCTTTCCTTTCACAGAGCATTTAAGTTCGCGAGAATAGCGTCCTTTCCTTCCACAAGAAAAACACTTCACTGCAGATTTATCATCATTTCTCTACACCCTACTTCTTTTCCTTTAAAAAACTGCATTAATACTTTCATCTTTTGTATCCACTACCACTTTGCTTCCGGTTTCCCACGCTCTTGCAGTAGTTAATGCTTGTTGTAACTGAATGTTTGGAACTTCAAAAAGCTTTCTTCTCAGCTCCTGTGAACTAATTTTCTCTAATAATTGATTTCTTACAGCATCTTTAGCTCCCCTCTCATCATAACAACAATATCAAGCTTGCTTTCTCAATCGTAACACAAAGGAATCAACATTTTCTCCATCCTCTTGCTTTAATTCGCGCAAAATGTGTCTCTCTTTGGCCATATTTTCCCTTTACATGAAAATATTCATTAAAAGTACGGAAAAAGCAAAATAGCTATTGCTCTCTATTGCCCCGTCAGCAGGAATCTCTGCTAAAGTTCTCAGATATATCTTGAACTCCAGGGAAGCTCTAAATAAAAGTTTATTTTTCTTTCTCTCAGTATTGTTTAAAATGGATTTTCCTGCTGCAAAAAACCACACATGCCATTTTTCAGCTAACAGTGACTAATGCCCGTTAACATCAATTTGAGTCATTTTATCACCCATAATGATTCGAACAGCAAGAACAACCTCTCAGGGTTCAGCAGATAAAATACACGGCAAGTTTCCGCTCATTAGCCATCATTCTAAGATACTCTCAAATAACAACAACAACAACAGCACATAGGGGGCTACTTCGTACTGTCTTAAGAGGGGCCCCATACTAACATTATATTATATTAATAACACAAATACTACAATACCCAAGGACCCCCCGCACAATTCAGCTTCGCTTCGCTCTCTTTAATTCTAAAACCTCTTTTTCTGCAGAACGTCTGTACAAGCTTTTTGTATTCGCATTTTTAATAGTGGCTGCAGTAAATAAAACAATATCAGCAGGCATGATAGCTGTAGCAAAAGCCAGAGCTATGGTAAAAATTTAAGCACAAACCGATTCCTAGTAAGGGAATTTTTCTAACTGATCGTTTGTTTGAAGTCGCAACGAAATCGCAGATAGCATCAACTTGATAGACATGAGCAGCCTGTGGAAGAGAATTACAGAAATTCAAAACATAAAAAACCTCCATTTGACAGTAGGGAGGGGGGATGTGGTTCTCCGCCCTACTCAATATAGGGTCAATGCCCAAATTAGCTTCTTTTGGGAGCAAAATAAATTGAAGACCATACCTCTGGTTTGTATTCTACGGTTATTAGGCATCGTGATTTTGGTACCAAACAGCCACTGTCTGGAGTAAGAAAAAACGGATTCGCAGAGTTCAAGTGGAAAGATACCTCCAAGTCACTAGATAAGGAATAGACAACACACTATTACTATTACTAATTATAATAGCCCAATAATATGATAATACAAATAAAGCTTTCCAACACTAAAATTTTCAAATGTAGATTTCAGTTTGCCCATTGGCTTCCGAACCTTTGTTTGAATCATTGACTACAAAAAATAAAAAAGAGAACACTATGTACAAATTCTAACATAATAATGTTAGAACAAAACCCACCCCGACGTATACACTTACCATTCGTTTCTGATTTCAAATGTTTTTCGCATTTGATCTCCAACTGCACATGGCTCAAACTCTACAGAAGCAGGTAGCACCAAGTCTGCGTCTGGTGAAATAGCTTTTATTGGTATAGAAAATGTTCCATTCTGTAAAACAATTCATAAAACTAACGACGAGCAGTGGAAAGGTACCTAATAATTTATTCGAAAAAGCTCTCCACTGAACAACGTCAGCACATTTATATTTCACGACTTATTGTATGGCATGCTTTAAAATGTAATAAGCTTGTAGCTAACTCTTAATGTTATTTATCAATATCTACCGAGAAATCCCCTTCTCATATAATTTCCTTGTTTTATGCCCTAGGATCATCCACAAACACTGATGCTGTTCAGATATTAGAGAGGATATCTGTAAAGTCACATTACCATGATAACATCCTGATATTCTATTCACGTCTTTGAAAATTTAGATGATAAGCGTTAGGTCTCTAAAGCTTTTGAAATATAACTACTAATGCTGACTCAGGAAGTTCTAACTGGGTGTCGAAGGTACACACCTAACAGCAAGTTTACAATATTGAGCTTTCAGATAAGTACCAAGAATAGTAATTCAAAATTGAAAGTGCAGATTATGGAACTTAAAAAATTTAAATGTTATGCATTATTCAAAACATCATATAAGCTTGAAACATATCTTG
This sequence comes from Chrysaora fuscescens, assembly GCA_009936425.2. NCBI lineage: Eukaryota > Metazoa > Cnidaria > Scyphozoa > Semaeostomeae > Pelagiidae > Chrysaora > Chrysaora fuscescens. Next base: position 5,872 of record JAACYV020217532.1, on the reverse strand, counting down.
CAAAACGACGTTGGCAGATTTGAGAAAAATAAAACCCGAAGGCATGAGAGATATTGTTTCTTTTGAAAAATATTAGGTATACTTGCTGTAAGGGTGAAGTAGCTACATTTTATCACAACATGTTATCTTTTTTGAAGAAAGTTAAATTTTGCTGAATAAAATATTTTTTTAGGTTTCCATCAACAGCACTACTGGATAATAGTAATATGTTCCTCTGGCAATAAGCTAAGAAGACATTGATTGTATGAAATGGTTGGAAAATTCGCAAGTAGGCATTTAGAATAAGAGAACAATTCTAAGAAATTACATAATATATTGGATTAACTTGAATTAGTTAGTTTTGTATTAGTAATCATATTGTTTAAATCTTATGCTATTCTTAATTTTATCAGATTTTCAGGCTAACAGATTTAATACTTCGTTTTGTCTAATAGTAGCTATATTTTGACATAAAATATGAACTGTATCAATGCTTGTGATTGTATCCTGTAAATAGTAAAAATATTTCATCATTCAAAAAGTTTAAATATCGTATCATTGTTAATTAGGTTAAGGGCCATCTCGGCCTAGATGCCGAATATGAAAATTCTTTCAAATCTTCATTTTTGATAAAATTCTTATAGGTGTTGTTTCGCAAACAGACTGAAGAATTCAAATTAGGCATAAAGAAGTAATTTAATCACCTTTGTTTCGAAAATTATATTTTCTTCATAGACATTCTGTAAAAAAAAAAGACGATTGTTGGTAAGCATATGTGTAGAAAATTATGGACACCATTTGCCATTAAGCAAATGTTTGCCCAATGATCTGTAATATTACCTAAATTCTGCTGCTTTACTTCAACCTTGTGATATTCTGTTTCTGTACCTTAAGTGTGTTGACTTACTACATGGAATGATATATTTGTAATGGCAATTCTTTGTAATATTTGGTAGTTGGTATTTCGCAGATCTAGAGTCACAAAATGGACTGAATAGTTTCCTAAATGCTGAGTCGATTTGTCAAGCCTTAGTGCACAAATTATATCAGTACAAGTTCAAAATGAGGGACAGCAAACCCCTCATATCCATAAAGTTTTTTTTTTAATGTATTGTTTACTTAGATATATACTAAAGGCACAGAAGAACGAACAGCCATCAGTAAAGAGAATCATATCACCTTGTCATATCAGTAAAGAGAATCACCTTACCTTGAAACTAGCATTTAAAATATAAACGACCAACTCCATCCGAAGGAAGATTAAATAGGAAGTAACTACATAGCTCTCACCTTATCTAGGGGTTTAAAGGTGATGGGAAGACTGATGGTTGTACCAGAGCCAAGTACTATTTGATTTGAATTTCTTGTAGTAAAGAATCTGCTACAGGGTATCCTTATGGAACAGAAAAAAAGATTTAAGCGTTCAAAAGAGTGAAGTATTAGCAATCATATACCTCCAACCAAAATCATCATTTTATCAAGGATTAATCTTTCACCAATATACATCTATTGTGACAATGTTATAATTTTCAATATTCATGACATTTATAACATTATTTACTGTTTTTTCTTTATTTTTTTGCATTTTAATTTAACAGCCAAAGTTAGATAAGATTTGCTCTACTTTGGTCGTATAGGATACAGATCTTTACATATATATATTCATGTAATAACATTTAGTTCTGTGTTCTATGAAAAAAGTTGAACTGAATATGCACTATGTTCTAAAGGTCTTTTTAATATTAGCTGCATTTTAATGAACCATTTCAAACGTATAAATGCTGTGAAAACAAAATTGCATATTAGTTCGTGTTACAGACCATTACGCAAAACACCATGACAAAAGCTTCACAATGCCATGTTGTGAGGGTTCCGCCTTTTCGATAGCCGTTTATATCCCATCGAAAAAATTATGAACATTCTTCAAAGATATTTCTATTTGGATTCAGCTAGTTTGATTCTGAAAAGCCAATTAGGAATGGCAAACCTATTGCTCAGAACTCAGTGAAGAGAGCTGTTGACCAAGACAAATGTTATATTTTAAAACTAGTGGATGTCTCGTTTTTCGGTCTTCTGTGCAAGGGGTGGATTTTTACCAAGTGATAATTATTATATGTATTTTAAACGCGTATGTATCTGTAAAAATGTATCTCAAGGGTCTATGACGTTTCCATTTACTCAAATCACTGAAACTTCGACAAAAAGAATTATTATAATTATTACATTTAATTCTAACGCGCTCGATGCTGCTGCGCAGCATCTTTGCTCAAGAGTCTGTGTCATTTCCATTTACTAAAATCATTGAAACCTCGATAAAAAGAATTATTATAATTATTAAATTTATTTCTAACTCGGAAGGGCCTATGAGAAGCGAAGATGGAAATTCGTTTTAGATTGAAGATGGCAAGCCCATGAGAAGTAAGTTTACAAAACAAAATAGGTTTGACACTGCTCAGGCAGTGGGGGCAGACCCCCAGGGGTGAATGGAGGGAAAAGAGAAAGAGCACCGACGGCAAAACGGGGCAGCTCCAAACAAATGAATTCCTGAAACATACAAACAAATATTTGCGCGTTATTATATAGATGACTGACGAACGTCAAGTAGCTTTTAACAAGCACAATTCTGATTCATCGTCAGCTTCATGTATGTCAATTGTAATAAGCAGGAAAAATCAGAGAGTTGCTGCTTGTGCAATCAGAGTGATAACAGATGTTAAGCAGCATGAATCTAGAACTGAGAAATACTTCTGTCTGAATAGAACGCTGTCTGAACAGAACGCTGCCTGAACAGGTGGGTTTGCGGTTGAAATTATATTTCTTTCATGCTGTAGGTAGGCCAGTAATAATGTCAAAAAGTGTGAGCAAAGTGCAGGACTGTCTCCAAGAATCAGATCGTGAATCCAAAATTTCCCGTGCTTTAGTCCAGTTCCTTTAAAGATCAGTTCACTTTTGGAAAGAGGGATATTATTCTTCCAGGAACAAGAATTCTAATTCCCTAATCGTTACAGCAAAAGATGTATTTTTGCTCATGAAAGTCACAAAGGCTTGTCGAAAACAAAAGCCTTACTTTGAGCAAAAATATGGTTCAAGAAATAAATGCACTAGTTAGCAATCTATATATTCGTTTTTAGCCTGTTAGACAGAACGGAAATCTGCACTTCCTAGGCTTGTCAGTCCTGTGGATATACCATCTGCACCATTGGAGAGTTGCATGTTGATTTCTGTGAACCAAAGCTCCGTCGGTTACACCAAAATTTCATCTAATATTTCCTGCGGATGTTATTCCTTTTGTCTCAAAAATAGATTATAATTTTCAAGGGATAAATTTTGGCGTTATCGTCAGGCACGGTACAGCCGTTAGTAATGGTTTCCAAACAGCTATGGCAGAAGAGGAAGTTTAGGGTCAAGAGCTAAACCGAGTTCTATTGTAATATCGTACAACTCCTCACTGAGACGGGCAAAGCAGCGGTGGTCTGAAGCAGCCAACTCGGCTGTGTCAAGGGTCGCTGTGTACGAAATACAGCAGTAGTGAACTAAAATATAATAAATATCGGGGGGCAGAAAGCATGGAATTTGTTGTACTATGGAACAAGAAGTGCGAATATACCTCTCAAGATTTTCTGTACATCTATCAAGCAGTCATAGGTATGACTATAAACTGCAACCGACAGTGGGGCTCTTTGAGCTAGGGGACAGAATGAGGCTACCCCATACCACTGTTGCCTCCGGGTGGCCCTTGGCAAAGGCATATCACCCGTTTTGCTCCAAAACCAGGGTACGGTAAAGTCTTCGGCAGCAGGGAGATGGATGCATACGAGGCGGACGAGCCTCCAAGCCAACGGCTCTGAAGCAAGCAGTCGAGCGGATGATCCAGGCTTTATGGACAACGATCGACTGCAAAACACCATTAACTTGGTACTGCGGGGCAACCTCTAAACCCACTGAGCATGTTTCACATATGTGTACCGCTTGGTAACCAGATGTTGAGGTCCAGAGAGACTACACGGCGAGGGCACGACGTTGCTAGTCTAATCTACCGTGCAAGGCGTGTTGTTAGGAAATGATAGGAACCCAAGTCCCGTGGCGACGAAAGGAACGCGACGGTGGCAGGCTTGAGGAGCTGGGAGCTGCTAGCGAGACTTCCGCACGCAGGCGGCTTGCATAAGATGGTCGATACTCTGTCAACTTGAGCAATGGCAGTTAGAGGTAGCTGTGCGAGTGCCCGGGCAGCCCTTTTAAGGGATAGCACTGTCCGCCCTAGACAGGGAAGCCCCTAGAAAATGTGGGGTAAACAAAGCTTGCTCAAAATCAAACCTGGCTGGCTTACCGCGGCCGGCGGGTCTTCATACAAGCGGTCAAAAACACATCAAACGAAAAATTACAGTTGCGAGTTGGAATGTCAGAACGATGCTGGACAACGATACCAGACCAGAGAGAAGAACAGCAATCATAGATAAAGAACTAGAGAAATACAACATTGACATCGCCGCCCTTCAAGAAACAAGAATAGAAGGTGAAGGGCAACTACAAGAAAAAAATCATACTTTCTTCTGGATCGGTAGGAAACTGGAAGGAGAGACGCTGGAGTGGCCTTCGCCACTAAGAACTCTATTCCGTACGTTTTGCCGAAGCTACCGTCCGGAATATCGGAAAGGATCATAAGCTTGCGGGTCCCCTTAGGGAAAGAACGGCATATGTCTCTCATTTGCATATATGCCCCAACTATGAGTCACACTGAGGAAGATAAAGAACATTTTTATCAGGAGTTAAACAATGTTGTGGACAAGGTACCAAATGCGGACAAGCTTCTCATACTGGGTGATTTCAACACAATAGTAGGAAGTGACTACACTACGTACGAAGGCATCATGGGGAAATTTGGTAGAGGTAGAAAGAACTCCAATGGAGACATTTTGCTGAATTTCTGTGCTAAAAATAAAATTAGTATCACAAACACATTCTTTCACCAACCTGACAAGAACTACTACACTTGGATGCACCCCCGATCAAACACTTCCATCTTTTGGACTACGTACTAACCCGCAAAGCAGACATTCTGAATGTACTCTGCAGAAAGGCACTACGAGGAGCTGAGTGCTCTACTGACCACTACCTCGTTTGAACACATCTCAGAATGAGATTGCAGGCGAAGAGACGGAAAACAGCAAGTGAAGTTCCAAAGCGGCTGGACACTAGCAAGCTTGAGAATACTAACCAACGAAGCACCTTTGCATCTGAAATAACTAAGGCTCTCGAGCATACAGACAACACGCCAAAGACGACAGATGCCAATGAAAAATGGAAACAGCTTAGAGAGACTATATATACAACGTCAGAGGCAGTACTTGGCCACCCTAAAAGAAAATCGCCCGATTGGTTTCAAGCAAATGATGAAGGAATTCAAGAACTACTAAAAGAAAAGGGCCAACTCTTCAAAGTACACTTGAGGAAAAACTCGGATGCAAGCAAAGTAAAATTCAAGACAGTCAAAGCTAAAGTACAAAGAGAAATCAGGAAGATGAAGGACAACTGGTGGTCTAAGAAGGCTGAAGAAATGCAGTGTATGGCGGACGACACACATAGCCTCTTTTCTGAATTGAAGACAATATATGGACCAAGAACCAGCACAGTAGTGCCGGTCAAAACCGTCGATGGAAGCAGATTATGTACAGATAAGGATGAAATCACTCAACGTTGGAGAGAACATTTCAGCACCTTACTAGACCAGCAGGGTACTGCCGACCCAGCTACATGTAATGAGCTGCCGAAGAAACCAATCAGAGAGGAATATACAAGGAGTGGAAAAGCTCCAGGACAAGATGGCATTCCATCAGACATCCTGAAACACGGTGGTGCAAGAGTAAAGACAGAACTACTCAGTCTTTACAATACC
>JAACYV020217310.1:5364-21306 GCA_009936425.2 Chrysaora fuscescens | reverse complement strand
AATTACATCTACTTTGTCAGAGATAAGCGGTGCGAGCACGCGATCGCAGTAAAAAGTAGGAACTCATCTTACTTTTTTTGATCGATTGCGCGCGCAAAACAAGCACTGACAGGAAATCCACCTTTAGTTAGGCCTACTTCCTTTGTTGCTACTACCTTAAAATATCTTGGATAGATAAAAATCTTATGTTTTCAACATTGCTGAAATTTACTCAAAATAAAACTCGTAGTATTTTAAACTCTCCATAATCGTAAAAGCTTTTAGGGCAAGTCCCTATTTCGTCACTCTTTGGCTAGTCTCCATTTCGTCAATCTTTAGCTAGTCTCTACTTCGTCAATCTTTGGCTAGTCTCTACTTCGTCAATCTTTAGCTAGTCTCTACGTCGTCAATCTTTGGCTAGGCTCTACTTCGTCATACTTTGGATAGTCTCTACTTCGTCAATCTTTGGCTAGTCTCTACTTCGTCAATCTTTGGCTAGTCTCTACTTCGTCAATCTTTGGCTAGTCTCCACTTCGTCGTTTGAGGCTAGTCTCTACTTCGTCAATCTTTGGCTAGTCTCCACTTCGTCGTTTGAGGCTAGTATCTACTTCGTCGATCTTTGGCTAGTCTCTACTTCGTCAATCTTTGGCTAGTCTCTACTTTGTCAATCTTTGGCTAGTCTCTACTTCGTCACTCTTTGGCTAGTCTCCATTTCGTCGTTTGAGGCTAGTCTCTACTTCGTCATACTTTGGATAGTCTCTACTTCGTCAATCTTTGGCTAGTCTCTACTTCGTCAATCTTTGGCTAGTCTCTACTTCGTCAATCTTTGGCTAGTCTCCACTTCGTCGTTTGAGGCTAGTCTCTACTTCGTCAATCTTTGGCTAGTCTCCACTTCGTCGTTTGAGGCTAGTATCTACTTCGTCGATCTTTGGCTAGTCTCTACTTCGTCAATCTTTGGCTAGTCTCTACTTTGTCAATCTTTGGCTAGTCTCTACTTCGTCAATCTTTGGCTAGTCTCCACTTCGTCGTTTGAGGCTAGTCTCTACTTCGTCAATCTTTGGCTAGTCTCCACTTCGTCGTCTGAGGCTAGTCTCTACTTCGTCAATCTTCTGCTAGTCTCTACTTCGTCAATCTTTGGCTAGTTTCCACTTCGTCAATCTTTTGCTAGTCTCTACTTCGTCAATCTTTGGCTAGTTTCCACTTCGTCAATCTCTGGCTAGTCTCTACTTCGTCAATCTTTGGCTAGTCTCTACTTCGTCGCTTTGAGGCTAGTCCCTATTTCATCACTCTTTAGCTACCTCATTAGCTAGCCTGTACTTCGTCACTCGTTGGTTAGTCCCTATTTCGTCTCATATCACAATCCGTTTTGCCACTGTTACTGTAACTGTTTTATTTTTCTAGTTTTCTGTAATGATACTGGTAGCTCTCGATAACTATGAAGCCTCAAAGAATGACTATTTTATTGAAAGAATTCTGCCGATACAAAAGATTTCTCAGAGAATCAAGGATCAGTGCTAAGAATTAGCTCTTTTATATGAATATTTATATGCACTCTGTTTGATGTTTCAAAGAGGCTGATTCAGCTGCAGAGGAATACACCTGCACCAGCATGGATCATCAATATATCTGATTACTTTAAGCTTGTTTATCAAGAAAGGTTGTCCAATTCTTCTTAGTCTCCCCTCCCCTTTAAAAACACTAGACATGACAGATCAAATGTATTGTAAATCGTTATCGCATTTCCTTGTATATCAAACGTTTTTCTAAATGTATACAATAGAGGATAAACAATTTCAATCCATGCACGATTATCGCCATTTAATCTATTCGTTTAGGCTACTAAATATTGATCATTATCGATAAACCTCCACTCTCATCAATTTCCTCCCTCTTTCGTGATAAGCAAATTTTGTTAAAGTATTGTTCAGACCTTTAGCATCATGTTATGAGTACTTTGTTCGACGTACAGCGCAATTGATTAATGTGTATACTTTAATTTCCTTATTATGTGCACAAGACACAATAATGATTTACTGCGATATTTCTATTTTTTGTGCGTCAGAATCCTTTTTGTATTTATATAATTAACATATACAGTATCTTGGCAGCTTAAAGATAGTTCTTGTAGCAAATAATCTTGAATTGCTTGCCCTTGAATTTTATTGTGAAATATTCATCGCTTCGATCCGGCAAAGTAAAAAAGCTTAGCTACTATGATTATAACTGTGACTGACTGATTGGTCGATATCAAATTTTATAATTCAGACAAATTAGCTGAAGAGTTAATGATAGGCCTAGTGGAAGGCTTTATTTCTTGATCCTTTTCACGAGAAAGAATTGCAATTCCTTGCTAGAGGTCTAGTTATTGGCACAAAATAGACTAGGTCATCCTTAATCATGCAAAATCTGATTAGCTCACATCTAATCCGCAACCAAACGGCATTCATTTTCCAACTAATCAAGGTGTAGCTCGAGTGTAGCTAACCTAATTTTTTTATCAATATGGAAATAATTTTGCTGCTTTCGCTTACGCAAATTTCATGTTACACTAGATTTGTAAAGCGAAGGGAAATGATTAGGCTCTTACTTTTTAGCGTTGCACTGGATGCACTTATTTATTTGCACTTATTCCACAATTACCTTGCCTTAAAATATAAGCAGTGCTACATTACTGCCCTCCGATAACACATTTTCAATGGTGAGATTTGAAAGGCCTAACAAGCCATTCTTTATGAAGGAAACGTGTTGTCTCGAAGAGGCTTGTAAAATATCTTAATATTTAAGATCAAGGGCAATGGGTTCACAAACTGTTAAGATCTTCATTCACGTTGGTGTGATTGCAGATTGTTTGAAAGCAAGGTATATGATATTAAAAAATATACGCCGTGTTTGTGAAGTTTGAACTAGCTATCTTCCAAATTTGTTTTGTTTCTCAAAACATTTCATCTTTATCGCCTCCCCAGAGTGAGACAATCAAGGCCCTTTCTCGATAACCGTCACCATATAATGACACTGAATATGGGTGTTGCAATTTGGAAACAATTGGCTATAGCTTTAAGTTCCAGATCTTGCACTCAAATTAATGATTTGAATTATGAAGTAAAACAAAAAACATCTCTCATACATTTGATTATCAAATTATTAGGCTACTCTAATTTAGCTAAGCGTTTCATTTACATTTTGGGTTGTTCTTGTCACTCTTTATTTAATATCTACAAACTCTCTTTAACTTTGATAAATATTAGCTAATTTAGCTAACTGTAAAATGCACATAAACTCTGGTTTTCTAATTTCTTATAAAAAACCGCTGAAATCAAATGCGAGTTGCCCAAATTTCAGGTTTAAGTGTTTTTGCAAAAACCCCGTTTAGATGATGCAAAAAGTATCTGTTTGTCAAACCCATTTAAATTTCAATTGTGGGACAAACCTTGCTCCAGGGTTTGATAAATGTTTAGCTTCTCCCTTTCTTTATTTGAGTACCCTTAGTATCCAAATAAGTTACTATTTGTAAGACATTATGTGCACATGGAATTCTTTTATCTACATGAGTTACCGAAGCCGTAATGCGGTAATCTGTCTTTTGGTTTGCATACGTCATATTCTGGTGAACAGTTCAGATTTGATCTAGAAAATGGTGAATTATCAACACCTTTCGTTCTTAAATCCCCTTGATCTGTGAAGTCAATATCTGAATCTCTGTTTGCATCATTTTCTGTGTGTTTGTTACTCCTGCAAAAGAATCACAAGAACAATTCATCTTCTTGCGATCGTTTCTTTGCCTAAAAATGTGTGCGTATGAGAATAAGTTCTGAATTATTCGATGCAACTGTTTTGATACGAAACTCAGCCATGTAGGCTACAGACCACAGCGCTAGCTAGTGATATTCGCTCCAGGGAAGTTCAGATAAAGAATACAGAGAGAAAAATAGAGGAATGAAGATACGCTTCCACAAATCCACCAAAGTTGACATTAATGTAATCATGTTTGAAATTTTCTGATCAAAACTGACTAAATGCCTTCTTCATTTTTTAGAACTTATTTTCACCCCAGTGTGGCACAAAGCCGTTTACGCAGGTGGCAACAATTGAAGCACGTTTTAGTGTACCAGGTGAACATAATAAGATTTAATTTCTTTTTTCGAAGATGTTGACATTATGCAACGCTCTCATGAGGCTACTCTCCGATTAACTAATATAGGCCAGGATTCTTCATTAAAGGAATTATCAAATGACACTTGATAACTCTTAATTAGTTCCATAGATTATTTCTTCTAAACCGAAGAAACATGTGAGATCTATAACCAGCTTTCACTATATCAAATTGGGATTAAAAAGAATCACAAAATACTTGTTTAATACTGTTATATCCTTTGTCCTCATGTAGTGAGGCTAGATAAGTAGCTTACAGAGGCAGACCTTAATCAAAAACAGAATATCATCATTAATCCCTGACTTTGCAAAATTTGCTTATTTGGTAAACCATTATACTAGAAATGCTCGATCTCGTGGCCAGCATGACCCTGTTAAATTAGATCAGAGGAATGTGTTCTTCACAATGTCACTGCAAAACTACTGATATTGTCAACAGCACGCTTATATTTGTTTATATGAAATAATGTCACTAAAAATAATGATTACTCTCAATTCCTTCCCTTTAACGACATTATGCAATCGTTAAGCCCTATCCGGGACGAATATGATGGCTAGCATTGAAGCCATAAATAAAGATTATTATAGCTTTGCATGTGCTACAACTAATTTCTGAAAATTCCTTTATAACATTTTTCTATGATCAATTTGATATGGTGACGTTTGTCTTTGATGTGACCATTAAATGCAACTTTTGTAACATAGTGGTATCAAGAAAACTTACTTGTGTTTTGCTGCGGCTGCTCGGTCTCTTTGTCTTCGATTCTTAAACCAATTACCAACTTGAGTTGCAGTCAGCCCTGTTGCATCTGCCAATTCCCTTTTCTTTGTTGGACTAGGATATGGGTCAGAAAGGTAGAACTCTCGGAGTAGCTTTCGAGTCCGTTCCTTGAAGCAATGGGTTTTCTGTTCACCGTCCCAAATCGTTCTTGGAAGAGGAAAGCGCTTTCTTACCCTGTACTTATCAACAGGTCCAAGAGGCCTACCCCGTAATCGTTCTGCTTCATTGTAATGAGCTTCAAGCCACATTGTTTGTAATTTCAAATGTGAGTCTTTGCCAAATTTATAGTTCTCTAATATAAAGTATAATTCATGATAATTGCCAGTGTGAAAAGCCACTAAAGCTCGAGCTCTTAAAACACATTCATTGCTGTGAAGCAAATCGTAGACTTCAGGGCTGGATGGTAACGACCATAAAAATCGTGAAAGCCTTTCTACATCTCCGCATTCTTCTAGTGTTTCACAAACTCTTGCAATTTGACAAGGAGAAAATGGTAAAGAAGCAACTGGAGGGCGATGATGGTGATGATGATGAAATGTTTGCAACATATTTCACTTTCATAAACTGTGCTTCTGGATCAGCATAGGTCTGAAAGTAAATCAAGTTATTTTCAGCTATTGTCATTGTGATCAATCAATAATAAAACGGAAAAATATCGGAAGGAAACAGTTGATAGTTGGAAATTAAGTTAAGTTATTAATGTAAGAAAGAAGGGCAAGTATCAATGTCTTAGAATGGGGGAATTTAATTGATAAGGTTTTAGTACAGTAAAGTTCCGCATAAATGAAACTAATGTTTTACATTTGGTCCCATTACATTGTTTCTTAAAGAATACCTTTGTTCTTTCATTGCGCTCCAAAAAAACCAGAAACTAAATTTCTGAATCTAAAATTTCTATTATGAAGGTCTTTGTTTTACTTTGTTTAACGACAAAAATCAAGTAATGATTCAAACAGAAGATACATATTTAAGTTTGAATAAACTTGAGCTTAGCTTTAAGCAGTTGTCTTTATTATACACAGGTTATTTTTATGTTGTTATAAAGCTCCATGGACTCTACCTTTGCTTAGAATCAAAGATGATTCATTTGTTTGTAGAACACACTTTTTACTTAAAATAAGTTCCCAGATCATAATGTATTGTGAAAACATCAATTCGCAACATGAAACCACCAAATATCTAATGCGTTAGAGCTGCAAAATAAATACAGATGTATCTAGCCTATGAGTTTGCATTAACAGCCTGTAGTGTCTCTTGGTTAGTCTATTCTCAATCTAAATAGAAGTAGCCATAAAGTTCTATTTTTCAGGTTGAATAAGAGAGAATTTACCAACTCTAACATGTGGTTAAGATGAGTACCAAAATAGAGGAACATGCATTGATTTAGATTACACTTCGCTACCTTGGATGTTGCAAAGGCATCTCTTCTTTAGATTGATTTATCATAGAGGAGAGATGGTTTCAATTTTCATGGTGAATAACGTTGTCAGGCTACTGTTTTGCAAAAGCCAACTTTAAGATATCATTGTTTTAAAAAGAGCATGTCTAAATTCTTTGAAACAATTTACCATAACTGCGAAAAAAATACAAAATGGGATAGCTAACAGAAGAAATGAATAGCCGGGTGATCTTACCAAAAATGTGCTGCGTTTTAAAGAGGGCCATCCTTCATCGTTTAACAACCAGGAAAGAGAAAAATAAGTTTGATACTGTATCTGTTTGTACCTCGACAAATGCATGCAACTTAGCCAACCGGTTTACGGGTGTTCTTTTTGATCAGGCAAATTAGAAAACATAAAACGCTTCATGTCTCTTATGCCAACTGGTCTTCTGTCTTTCTTCTCAACATTTTCCATCCCTTTTAAGTTGTTATTCCACGATTATTTAATTGTCATTTATAACTAGTTACTAAAATTTACTGAAGGCCTTATAGCTGCAAACAATTCATACTAAAGAACGTTATCCGACTGATAGAATTAGCAATATTTATTTCTAAAATGGCACATAGTTAGCTACATTATATTTTCTAGTTTTATTGGAAGAATTGGAAATAGTGTGCAGGAGGCAAGTGAATCCTTGTAATTTCTTGTATAACCATTCTAATAGGACTCAAATCAAAGCAAATTATATGTTGCAATGTAAAGAAGACGAATTTGATTTGAAGACAATGCGATACAGGTATCCAATTCTTCAACGGGTAATGCATAGCTTGTCTCAGACAGACAAATGACAATTTGATTATTGATCAAGATAGGGTTTGATAGCCCTTAAAATCTAGACAAGGTGCCACCTGTAACTTCTTTTAATTACTGCGACTAACTATATTTGTAGTTGCTCATGAAGTCACATCAGCGTGTGTATTACTGGTTGCAATTTAGATAGAAAATCAAAATTCAATTGTTTTTGGCAATATGGGTCATCGCTTTTAGATAATTGAATGTAGATGAAAAGGCCCTTAGTAGCGCAAGAAAAATATATTAGATGCTAAGGCATGTTAGTCATTATCGAAGTAAAATCAGAGTTTTTTCATTTCATCAATTATAGAATTGATTAATTAGTTATTGATATTTGAGAGAAGGTACCAGTCATCGTCAGATCAATTATATCAAATCTCAAAATTATCTTTAAACAAGAGCATATCTGAATTCCCTCTTGTTTTAATGCCACTCGTACAAAATTTTCCTCACGGAAAACACACATCTTTTAATCCCCATTGAAGTTGACAACCAAGGATTTTATCAACAACGTTTTTAAACAAGTAATTTAGCTGCATCCCCATTTTTTCTCCGAAAATTATTTCTTTCATCGGCTGCAGTTTAAGAGTTCAGAGCAGAAGTAACATGGTTAACAGATATAGAGTATATATAGAGTTAAATTTACGCAGCCTCTTTTGTGCATGTATCAGTTACTTCATTTGTTATGATAAATTAGTTTTTGCAAGTAGATATATCCATTTGGTACTTAAAACAGATCAACACCAATTTTCACACATTCAAATTGTGAATAAAATTTAAATGCAGTTATGGTGTTAGCCAAAATGAAACTAGAATGTGACAGCAAAACCTGCCACAAACACGTCTAAGTTTTCGGTGATAAGAACACGCTTGAAGTCGCCCTCTTGGGCGTTGAAATGCCTTTTGCAGACATTCAATCTAGATGTGACAGGTTGGAGAGAATTCGAGAAAAACCCGGAACAACAGCAGTATGGGTATTTAGCAGCTTGAAAGTTTGCCATAAACATTAGGTAGTTCTGGTTAAATTACTGTTGATTATTGCTGAGCAAGACAGAAGATCGGTTTTTGTAGCTCTTCGGTTCAATGTAGTCAATACAGTTGACATTAACTAGCTCTTCTGCATGAAGCAAAGCTATTATCAGGGTGTACAAACCTTCAAGAATGAAACAAAAAGGAAATTTTCTTACAAAACTTCTAACCTGCAATACCGTTCTAATAATTTGCAAATATCTGAGGTTTAAGATGATTTTAGTTTGAATTTACCAGCTATTCGCAGCTCTATTAGGACTGGAGATTAGCAGAACAACTTCGCAAGAGTAGGAAGATAATTATATTTGTTTTTGTCTACGTCATCCTACATTGTTTACCACTTGTAGTAACCCAGGTAGAGAAATATAAAAGAAATATTGAATTCAATGACTGTTACCGCAGTTACGAAAATTTAACGCTCAGATTATAAATTCTAATATTTAAATCTTTTCACAACAGGAAATACTTTGCCCTATGTTATCCTATTTACCATCTTCATGAAAAAGGCATTAATTGTTATATTTCAATGATACTTTATATCAATTTAGCAATAATCTATTATCTGCTGAGACCGATAAAGAAACCCATTTTTGATTATTGGAATTTAGATAGCTTAAATTATCAGATAAAATAATTAATTATTTCTAGGTTCTTCATTTTTTCTTCAAAACACAGCGGGCTTCATCATAGCTGTTGAAATCCTTCATCGTTTTTTAAAGCAGAACTTTGCTGCGGCTAGAAAAACACAAGTTTTTTGTTGTGCAACATTTATGATCATTGTTATATTCCCATTTTAGGGAGTACGAGAGAGCGAAAACAGAAACGGATACACGTTGATTGCTGGGCTGAACTGCTTCAATATTACACACACATATATTTACAATAAAGGTCAGCAAAAAATCACTAATTCAATATAATGGGGGTAGACTAGCTATATGAAAATGATAACAAATTAATTTTATAAGCACTGTTAAGATAATCAATGGTTAAGGAACACAAATGAAGAGCTCTAATTTTTGGTGAATAAAAATTGAGTCCAGGCTGGTTTTGTAGATAAAGAAAACGGCTGATTGATTCAAACTATTTCTTCAAGACTAGTTTCTTTCAAGGACTGCGCTTTATAGCTGAACGGCGAGCGTAGCGAGGTTAAAGGTAGGGGCTTGCCCAAGAAATTTGCCTTCTAGAACGCTGGAAAACGCCCTTTTTAGAAGATGTTTGCTTTGTGATGTACTTATTTACACATTGTTCTGGTCTGAGAAGGTTTCATTTACGATGAAAAAGAGACACAAGTGTCACGACCATCATTAGGCATTCTCGAACCGTGATATAAAGACATGAGCAAGCTATACAAATAACAAAAAAATATCATAGATAGCCTTAAATGATCTAGGTGTAAAAATTAAAATGAACAACAACGGATTTCCACTCACAAAGAACTACATCTGCAGTACTTGAGATCTTGTACAGTAGCTACTGTTATGCCACAACCAATGCAAAGTTAGATTAGTAACCCTACGCCGATGATCAATGTGATAGTCACAAACTATGTAAACTAAACCCACATTCCACTTGCCATCTGGTCATGTCCTGCCCTATCTTAAGCAATGTTTCCCGAAAGCATTGCAGATGAACCGAAGCAGTTTTGAAGCAATTCAATTCAAAGCACCTCTCGTCATCATCAATGCATAAGCTATTACTTCGACCCTTTTTATTCAGACTTCGCGATAATGAGCTGCTCTACCTGCCTCTATTGAGGATTATCCAGTGGATTCATTGATATTCCATATCTGCGATACTTAAGGCCTGCCCCTCCCATCTTCTCCCCGTGGTTTGCCGTGCATGATGCTGTTTGCTAAGCGAAGTTTGTCGATATGCATTTGTTGGACAGAAAAGGCATACTTAGTCGGATATTCGTTCATACAGTACAGCAGCTAGCATTTCTAGTAAAAGTATTGTTAGATCAATAGCATTTAATCAGTTCAAGGGTTTTCATTTCATCATCTTCCTATTGCAAAATAAAGGAATGACCTCTTGTGCCTGCCCCCAGCATGGTCTTTCGAAGCAATGACCTACATTTAGGACGATTCAAAAGCATATAGAGATTAAGTTATCTCATGCGTTTGATAGAACCCTTTGTTGTTTGACTCAATGAAAAATCATCATCATTTTCATTGTTTGTGCAGTTTGTTTTTCAAATGTCTTAATCGCACTAAAAGAATTAGCCATGACATGTGAAAACGGGAATCTCTATTGTTTCAAGTTGTATTCTTTCGTATTACGAATATGTTTGGCTTCTTTTGCGTGAAATCCTATTTGATCGGACTTCATTAGGGAGGCCAAATCAGATTAAGAATCAAATACTGAAAGGGAGGAGCTTTTAAGCTATCATAGCAAAGACAAACCGGATTATTTCCATCATGCTTCATTATTTGACTCAATCCCTTGATCCAAATTCCCTAATAATGTACACAAAAGCTGTTTTGCTATTCAAAAATACTGCGAAAGCATGTGTGGTTGCTTTCCCGATTTCTGTTTGAGTTAGAGATAAACAAGTGGAAGGAAATCCAGATCTTTAAACAACAGATAAATCTTGGCTTAGACAATAGAAATATGACTCAAGCTATGGATGGAAATTAGCATTCATGGCCTAGGGTAGCTATAGTTCATCCCCCCCACTGGTACCTTAGCTTAACACAGTGAGAAGGGCGTGACTTACTTTATCCCTAATCAACTTGCTGTCTCATCAAATACAAAGAGACTGATACTTTTCATTGGAAAAATAGAGTTAGAACTTAGTATGCCTGATGTATGAATTTCAAATATATATTTTTACTAAGATATTTTGCTACGACTTGTGGATATCTAGTTGTTCTATGTGTTTACCCTTTGAGTTACTTTAAACATCAAATATGCAAAATGAGAGCACTACGTCTTGCTAGTTCTTCTACTTATCTGACCCAGTTTGTCATCTTGTAAGCAATTTTAAGAAAATAATTTTTCTTAACCAATTGACATTTACATACTAATGAGATATCATGTTTTGCTATTCCTTAAATGTTGAAGTTAATTAAAATAGAGTATGTTGCTACACCACAAAGAGCAAACAGCGTACGTAGGAAATTGATTCGATTGGAAGGGTTAAGCATCATAGTAATTGCATGCGTCTGTTGCTCGGGAATCTAGAGAGATATGCCCGTTCAAACAGACTGAATGCATTCAGAAGCAACACGCGAAAACGCTGGTTAAGGCTAGAAAAGATTCTTATCAGCTGTTACAAGAACATGAAATAGGAAAACAAGCAAAACAGAAAACGAGATTGTCTGAATCCCAATCGTACAACAGAAACATAGTTAGCACAATAATAGAGCAAGAAACTACTTTTGTAGTATTTTAAGTAGGAAAACCTATGGAACAGAGTTGTAATGTAATTCAGTATCGAGCATGAAATATTTCGAATCAATTTCATTTTCAATCAAGTTTCTGGTTATGGTGCACACAAATTAATACCATACCCAGCATCGTCGTTTGTGCATCAAATACTGTAAAACTTGAAGAAGGTTAAGAATTTGCTAAACTCTGTTTCGCTCAAAGTTGACCAAGCAGATAATGTTAAAGCAGATATGAAAATCAAACAACTGACAAGAAAGGAAAATCAAAGTTATAAAACTCAAGTCAACCCGAGATGTATGTTATATGTAAATGTATGTGGTATGTAGTTAGGGCAAGATATAGTAAAAGAGTAGTTTCATTAGTGATATAGCTCTTATCACTTCTATAAAAGACATTTTTCATCAATCTTCAATAATTATGATAGGTCATCAAAATAGAAAGTTTTCAACATTGGATATAGGCATGCTCTCTTACAAACAAATAAACAATTTTGCAGTTAGCTACTGATGGGATGGGCTACTTTGTCTTTAAACCCAAGAGTTCTCAATTGCATGATCACAATGACCAGAACTATTATCAAAATGTAACCTAAACCAAACTCTCTCGTAGCATTTGAAAGTAGAAATTGATAATCAGAAGAGAAATCGCATCTTACCGAAGTTGCTTTCTGTTTTTACGAAAACCATTTGACTTCATCACACTTCGTTTACGAAAATAAGCGATACCATGTGCAGCTCCAATGCATAGGCTCTACTTGATAAGAACAAAACGCTTGATTACCTATTGAGCACCTTTCCTTTAGAACAAGAGACGTTTAATGACAAGAACAAGAGTGTGACAGTATATATCAAGAGATCAACTGTCAACTAGCATTAGATGAAACACGTGACCAGCAGAAGTCAATTCAGAATATCATTATCATGTTTGATGATGATGATGTAACATCCATTGGAAGAACTCATTGTTGCTGTTGCAGAATTCTCAGAGAATCATAAACGGATGGATCCATTCACATAGAACCCCTTTTCACAAATTCTACATTTCTGTCACTTAAGGTGGCTATCTTGAGTCTTTTATTTGGATAATCGCTTGTCAATTAAGGTAGTAATTAGTATATTTATTGCTGTTTCCGGAGGCCTTCAAATTGGCTGTCACGCATATTGGGCAGCTAACTCCCAATGTTAAATCTGGGTTCCTGAGCTCTATAGGGGGCCATAAAAGAATGGAATGTTTGGTCTGCACATCTCCGGGAGATAAGGGGTCATTCAAATCCCATTGTTTACCATAAAACTATTCCAACCTCAATCTTAGCTGAGTGGTCCAGATTTACCACGAGGAGAAAGAAAGATAAGGAAAACCCTTTGCATTGAGGTGTTGCAATCTGTTATTTCTTCATGAGGTTGCGGAAAGATTAAGCAGAAAACCGTTTTCACATCTGATAAGCTTGCATGATGAGGACAAATTGCAAATTGTTTTAATCCTAGCTAATCTTGCTTCGTTTTCATTAGTCAAATCTTTACGTCAAGGCCACGAAGAAACAAATATGCCTTTTCAATTCCTAATGTTATCGATTAGAATCATTAATTGAAATAGTAAATATATATAGATTTTCATACACGAGAGAACACAGCTAGGACATACATGTGCAACTGCATTAAAAAATCAATAGAAGGCCTTTGCGAAAACCAACTGGTCTAGACCAGAGAGCCTAGTCTATGTTTCTAAAGAAAAAAATTAATCGAGTTCGAAAATGATGATAATCTAAATTTTGTCTCATAGTGTCCAAGAGGGAAGCCCAATGCTTTAGCTATGATTTGCACTATGAAAAGTAACATTCATTTTTACACATGCCAACTATAAAGCAAGTTTCCTGCTTCTACAAAATTTGCTTCTTTATATTCCCTTTTTAGAACGATACTACGAACGATTGCTGATTTTAATTCTTACAATTAGTCATTTTAGCACTTTTTGTAGCTACGTAGTTTCATTCAGTAGCATTTTCGGGTTTTGTGAATCCAACAGAAAAAAATTTGATCAGAGTATTTCCATGAAGCATGATTCTCACCGATGATTCCTCGAAAGATTTCGCATGATGGATACGAGATTGTTTCTGATCGAAAGCACATTGTGCTAACGTATGAAACAAAATACGGTACTAATCGAAAAGATTGCCTGAAATAAAAAATCTGGATCACTTTTACGCCTTTAAATGTTAGCTCTGAGGTTGATGAAAAAATGTCTGAAAATATTAGCATGGTGTCTCAGTGTAATTAGATCTCCTGTGAGTTTGCTTATGAAAAGTTTGGTTTTGCCAACAGTTTCTCCTCCCTTTACACAGTTGCAGTTAACCTCTTTCAACCTTTTTCGTTTCAAGCGCAGTGGGAGTCCATTAGCTGATACTTTTGTAAGTGACAATTTGGACATCATGAACGTCAAAGAATAATTTCTCCCCATGATAACCAAACTTAGCACTTCTTAAGCCCACCGCAGAATTTCAAAGTTCAACGAGAGCAAAACGTTCTTAAAGACCAAGCAACTTAATATCCTTTTGCTGATCCTCAGCAACATTAACCGCTGATCAATGATTGAGAATTTCTCTCAAATATTTTTAAAACAGTTTTTGGCAATGTTATCATTACCTCTCTTCTCTCCTCGCCTTCGTGATACAACAATACATACAATATTATATTAATAATAATCAGCTTATAATTCATGATCTAAGAAGAATAATACCAGTAGACTATTGAACATTCAAAAGCTGGGGGAAACGAAACATCTGACTGTTTAACTATTCATAATTATATTTATTCTGAAACGATTTTGTACAGCTATAAATAAAGTAATTTAATAGACATATGAAAAAAAGACTTGGCACACATTAAAAACAAAACAAAAGTTTAGTTCAAATAAAATAACTATCACACAAATCTGTGCTGAAAATAATTGCATAGTTAATAATCGAAAGGTTCATATTTTTATTAGCAGCAGAAAAACAAACGTTGAAAGTGTCGTTAAATATGGTTAACTCTTTTCTGTAGTTCAGGATTGCGAAGGATTAAACATTTAATCAACAATCAGGAAGATAACTCAACTATAAAAAAGTGTCCCGGCTTGGAATCCCAGAGGCCAGCGATCTGAATATCGTGGGAGATACTGCTGGTAACCGCAACCTCGCCCCAGATCCCCATAGGCATTCAACTTTGCCCTATACAAAAAACATGTCTTGTTAGTCTTCAGAATGTAATTAGTATACAGTAAATTAGCATTTAGTATTGAAATAAAATAGCAGAGCTTATCAAAACTGAGCGTCTAATCTACTTGTGAATAAGCTCTATTATTCATTGCTTAGTATGGAAAAAGAAAGGGAAGCCATGGAAATAATGTATGTCTTGTTGGGAAAAAATACTAAAACATGCGGGCGTCAACCTTGTTTGGGTCTTATTAGCATGCACTGAGTAGTGGTATGATAAAATTGTTTCAAAAGCAAGCCAGTAGCTTCGTGCATGCGGAAATGAGGAAAAAGTTTGATGAAGACTTCTGGGAGAAGTTTGAATAATTATGGTTAACATGCGACTTCATGTCGAGGCTATCTTTGCTTCTTGAACAAATGGTTTTACACATAGTACATACAAGTATACGAAATCAGCAAAGGAAGTTAGCCATTTCATTATTTGATTGGTCTGTAAAGCGATTTAAAGTCTCATGCTTAGATGACAGGGAAAAAGAAAACCAACGTTTATCTATCCTTGATATAGACCCGCCTCTCTATTCATGATGTGCGTTAAATGGATTATAGTGATCAATGGTAGCCTGCTGCTCCAACTGAGTTGTGTCGGAGGCCATTTATTCCTCTCGGGATAAATACTTTTATTTTTAACCACGCAAAGTATTGTGTATCTTACTCTCGATATCTCATGTTTGTCATTGATATTTGCGCTTCTATGTCACACTGTTGGAGGTGGCATATCAGTTTTCAGTTTTCATATCACGATCTGTGAGATTGAAAAGGTAATGCTGCGTTGTAAAAATTTGCTTATAAGCATTCTGTTGTTAACAGTAGACACTATTCTGTTAAAGTTACAAACACGAAGAAAGACCTCTTTATTTTTCAGAAAGAGGCTTGGGTTGAGAATCCGGTACGGCAGGAAACGTTATAGCAGATTAAGGACAGAAAACCCTGCTAACCAATAAACAGAATCCAAAATACGAAAATCCATGCGAATAAACTTCATCTAAACATTTGCGTTGAATTATATGACTGATAAGTAAAAGCCTTACCCTAAAATTAGAGAGCTTCATACAACATTGCTTTAATAGAGATGATAAAAACGACCTAGAAGGATGGCACGAAGAGGTATTCTGGAGGTCTTACAAAGTATT
>JAACYV020217309.1:0-40918 GCA_009936425.2 Chrysaora fuscescens | reverse complement strand
TTGTTAATGCTTATACAGCTCCATGTATGTAATAAATTGGTTAAGGGCCTTCTCGGCCTATGTACCTTTTGTTATAAAAAAAAAAAAAAAAATTGTGTTTACCCAGGATGCATCACGATTATACAGTTGCCATGACAGTTTGGCAGCTTGTCCCAACAGTAACAGTTAGCAAATACAAAGATTTGCAGCGGGTTATCTACCTCAAATGATGTGGATTTCTATACCTCAAAGCTCTTGAAAAATCTCCGAAATACTCGCTGAAGCCTAAATGTACCTTTTACGAAGATAAAAGCATATTTTTCTTTGGACCTTTTTTCGACGTTCATGTAAAATTGTGTCTTGTTTGGAAGGCCAGAAGTATCTGTGCTTCATTTTATTATCATGGACATTGCAGATCCAAGATTTGAACATTTATCAGACTATGTACTGAAAACATTTAAACTGAAGCCTGATAAATGGTCGAAACTTATTGGAAATGAAGAATACAGGATTTTAATTCAGGAATTTTTTGACAAACAGGAAAGTGCACAGCTAATAGTTACATTGAATAGTGCAGGAGCTCTCATTCCTTCTTACGAGTTTCCCGCCAGCGGCAAAACCAAATCTGTGTACTTTTTAAAAAGAGACAAGAAAGAAAGTGTTGGAAAAGACAATTTTAAGTCAGCCCTTCTTTATGGAGACTTATCTTATTCTCCTCTTGAGCAGCTTTCAGCCTTGGTTGACGAGGTGAGTTTAATCTTCTCTGTCTTGTAGCGTAACCTGGGTTTATATTGGACAAGATAAATTTGGGATTATGCTATGTTTGTAATGTTTTTCACAAATCTACCTGGTTTACTAAGGAATTTTTTACCCTCTTCTTGCGTTTGAGCCAACGTGAACTAGTGTCCCAAATTTCCCCAACTTGGTTCCCCCACAGCACAATTAGGATGACCTTTACATGGGGTGAAAATGCAAAGCAAGGATGTTTAAATTCCAAAAATTTGTCCCCAATTACTCAAGTATTTAAACCAAATTAACTCTAATTTATGCCACTCTGCAAAAATGTGATAGCTCAGTACCACTGAGTCTGCAGAGCATGGCATGTGCACACTGGAGATATTTTCCTCCAAAACTTTTTCGCCCCAAAATTTGTTCGCACCAGGTATATTTGAGTGTGACAGTTAAGGGAGGATGTAGCCAGAAACTGTTTTTTTATAAGTTGTACTATATCTGCAATATATTGCTGATAAATTGATGTCCTTTGGACCTCAAAGAGGAGCAGCTCATGCCCATTTTTATTTATTATAATTCAAACTGCCCAAATCGTTATTGCACCAGGCAAATAATTGGTCAGTGCTCACCAAAAAGTGCTGATGCACACCAGCACATTAGAAATTTTTCCCTTTCACACCTGAAATCTCATTGGCAAAGTTCCATACTCTGCAGACTGGAGTACCCTTACCAATTTTATTGAAATCATAAACTTTCTTGGTGTTGATTATTTTTACTACTTTTATCGTGATAAGTATCTAAATCATAGCTAAATCAAATAAACAGATATGAAAAAGAATCAATTAAGGCAAGCCAATTAAATTGATTTAAAGATTTTTCATCCATTGATGGTGTACTTTGCAGATTCTTGTGCCACTTCTTTCCAATAACCGAAATCATGAGAATTGGCCTGCCGTTGTGTCCCAAGACATAATGCGTCATGTACATCAACTAAAAAACAATGTGTTTGTCATCTCTGGACAGATTAAGGGAAGAACGTTATTGCCTTTGCCCGTTGGTGCAGAAAAGGCTGCTCGCATTGAGAATATACAGAAAAGGTTACTCACATATTGATTGAACATACATATAGTTTATGTTTTTATAACAGATGCTTGCTGGCTGCACATTTAATTTAGTGCCAGTTTTCAATTTTGATACCATTTTTGCATCAATGCAGCTAATGCGTATGCATTATTTGCCTCCTAATTATTTGCCTCAAGATATAAACAGAATTACCATTATTCAATTAATATATAAATGCCTTGACAGTGAACTTCATTGAAGGTATCATTGCCTAGCAATCAATGGTAATACCTCAAAAAAGTAGTCTTAACGTAGTATTAATATTCTTGAGTGCAGATGAGGGCTTTCACAAATCTTTACCACAGGCAGTGTTATTTTTTTATTTAGGATGAGCTGACCTACTTAAAATTTGTTAAAACCAAATTGTATTTTCACAATCTATTTTCAATTTTAGTGATGATCTTGTTGACAGAACCTTATTACATGCTGTTGAATCAGTTATTATTGACTGGACACATCAAATTCAATCAGTTCTGAAGAGAGATTCCTCCCAACCTCTCCTGGAGGGCCTCAATCCACTGCCTTTTACTGAATTGAATTTCTGGAAGGCTAGAGCTACAAATTTGGAGTGCATATTTGAACAAGTAAAACAACAACATTTCCACTCGTTTTTGTATAATGGCTATCATGATATTAATTTTTTACTAAATTGTTTTGGGCTATGAATTGAATTATAACCAGGTTGAATAATTGTAGTGCATGTTGGAACATTGTCCACTTACCTGTGCAAAAAATAAATCAAATTAAATTGATCATGATTCCAAGATGCAACTAGAAAAGTAAAAAATTACAGAATTCTTATATTAATTGAATATTATGAGCTATTTTAGTAGCAATTAAATGCTATTAACAATGATCACAATTGGAGTTTTGATCTAATCTATCTAAATCAGATTTCTCTCCTTTCATCAGCTTAGAGACACAAAAGTGAAAAAGATGGCTAAACTTTTAGAGAAATCACAGAGCAGCTATTTTCCAGCCTTTAAAAAAATGTTTAGAGATGTTGTCATGGGTGAGAATAATTACTTAGCTCCTGGTTTACTCCAGTAGTGTAAAATAATGTATATAAGTTAGAATATTTTTTAAATTCAATTATGTAAAATATCTCAGAGGGACTGTTGAACAGTTTAGAAAACGAGGATAGGGACTGAATGTATTTCAACTTGTTAAGAACTTGCAGCCTATCTTTATTGACTGCAACCTGCAAACCTTCATTCACTCTAGAATAAAAGAATACTTATTTACATTTTTGAATTATATAGCCATGTGTGTTTTTGCATTTTTGTACTACTGGCTGACTTAAATTACTTCATCTGTGCGATTGAGCTACTTGAGAACTTGTCAGATATTGTCAATCAATGATGCAAAATTGATAATTTGCATGGCTATAATGTTTTAACAGCATTATTCTTGTTGGCATCACAGCTCTAGATGAAGCCCAAGATATCAATACATATCTGAAGCCTTTACGGAAACATCTGGAAGATTTTGAACAAATGGATTTTCCTGAAGTGAAAGCACTATTATCACCAATGTTTCATGTAATTGGATTGATTTGGGGAAATTCGACATATTTTTGCAGACCTGGACGAATAATTGTCCTTCTGCAAGAGATTGGAAACCTTCTGATAGAGCTTGTAAGTGTCATAAACAATCATGAAAGATCTCATTGAATATGGCTTGGTTTTCACTGTTTACTTTTGAATGTCAGAACATATCACACTATAATGCTTTATAGCTACTGAAAACAAGAGAAATGTGCGAAATGCGATGATAACAATTTGGATAAAAATGCAATGTAATTTGCATATATACAATGTAAATTGCATATATATATTATTTGGTTACTTCTAAATGTCTGATGGATTTATTGTATAGCTTCAACAAGCCTTTTTATCTAGATATGATATTGCTGTGTCAGTTCATATAACATTTTTTTCCTTTTCCAGGCGAGAACATTCTTGGATCCATATGAAATCTTTAAAAATGAACCAGAAGAAGCAATAGAAAAGATAAACAATTGCTTGGCTGTTCTTCATGAATACAAAGATCAATTTGAAAACTCACGGAACTCAATTGAGAAATACTTTGCAAAAGATGCTGTTGTAAAGAAATGGGAATTTTCCAATGACCTTGTTTTTCCAAGATATGACCAATTCATTAAACGCATCGAGTTGATTGAGGTAATCCTTTATGACAACTTTGATTTGTTTATAGTATTAAAATGTTTTGGCATGATAAATGCACATGCTAAGATTTGTATATGGAAATAAATAGGGATTAATAAGTTAATCCTAGTTGATCAAACAGTAGGTGATTCAGTTCAAGGTATGTAGGTTTACTAATTATTGTTGGCTTGCATCATATCCGGCTATATCTAATCTCATTGGTTTAGCACTGTGAGCCTGTGATGCTTTATTAGGGTGTGCTAATCTTAAAGACCCAAGTGCGTGCTTGTGCATGTCAAAATGCACATTTAACATAAATGAAAGTTTACAGAGGTTGGGGTAAGTGTCTGTAATTTATCAATTTTTCAGGCTACTTGATGGGGTGGAGCAAAAAATAGCCAATTTCCCTGAGGTGTAGTCGAGCCTATAGAAGAGACTAATATAGCTAGCAGGTCTTCAGTTTTGGTAGATTTGCATCATAAAAATATATTACATTGATAATTTTTTCCATTAGTCTTTCTGTTCGTATCATTTCAAATGATTATCATTTCTTCACGTAGGATCTCTTTGAAACTTCATCTGAATTCAGTAAACTTGAGAAGGTTGAAATCGGAGGTATGAAAGGCAAAGTTCTCAGCCATGAAGTAGCCCAGATTTTCACTGAATTCACAGAATATATTTCTGTGTTTGCAAATAGAACATATGACACTTTGAACCCCGTCGATAAGGTAGGCTATTATTTTTTGTGAGCGAATGTTTAAAGATATTAAGCTTGAAATTGTTTTTTTTTCATCGCGTAGGATTTCATTATTGGTTAAGGGGTTATCGAATTATTTGCAGAATGGCCGGAAATTGGGACATTGAATAGATTGTAAACACACGGTTAACAGTTAAACTATAAAACAGAAATAATGTAAAAACATTCTAAAGGAACTTATGAAAGGGCGTGGCTAGTTTCATTTACGCGCTTTGATAAAAGGTTAATCTGGAAAATACGTTCTGATTGAAGCAGTAGACTTCCCTTTGCCCCAGCTCATGTATAACGAGGTGCATTGTGAGTTATATAATCTACTGAGATTGTTAATCTGAACTGTTGTTATTCTGAATATTTTATTGAACAGTTATCTATCTGTAAGTAAAATCAGCAGAATCGTATTAAAAGGTTGAAATATCTTTCTGATTGGATATTTTTTTACTCAGTCTTTCGTAGAAGATTATGTCGACTTCAAGTTAAAAATTGCAGATTTGGATAGAAGGCTTGCATCTATTATCTGCCAAGCATTTGACGACTGCTCCGGTGTGGAATCCGCTTTTAAGGTAAACATAAATTAGGTGTTCTTTGCATCGTCCTATTTTTTTTTGTTGACAAAATGGTTTGAGTATTAGAATAGAAGGTTAGAATAGAAGCTAACCGAAAGAGCTAAACTCTGCAAACGACAATTAATTTTTTTCGGTGAAACCAATTCTTTCAAGAGTCTATTGATGCTTCATTGGTTTTAGATGATTGACATATTTGGATCTCTACTGGAAAGGCCTGTAATAAGAGAAGATTTCAAGTCAAAGTATCCGTGCTTACTAAAAATGATTGAGACTGATTTGGATCAAGTAAAGCGCATATTTGATTATCAAGTTACTATTGAGGCTGAGAACGGAACGGCATCAGTTAATAAAAACATGCCAAATGTTGCTGGTGCATTAAAATGGGCAACAGAGCTTCGCAACCGACTCAAGGCTCCTCTTAACAACTTGAAACTGTCTTTCAATCATAGGTATGAAACTTGACTTTTTGTAACTGCAATTGTACGTATCTGTACTGCCGCGACGCAAATTAAAAAAAAAAACAAAGAAAATACAGAATTACAATAACTACTGAGACTCTATGATTGAAACATCAAAAGCAAAATATTTAAATAACTGCGTCCTAAAAATCGTAATTTTGATCGTCCATTTATAGCACGTTGCAGTCCGTGGAAGCAAAAATTATTTTTGATAAATACGAGGAAATGAGCAGGCTATTGTCCAGGTATTTCATTTTTTTGTTTGACTTCTCTTTCTCTTCATGTAAAATCTTTTCTTATTATACTGTTCCATTTCGAAGCAAAGTTGTATCCAGTCTATATCCACCCCATAAGAGTTTTATTTGTCAAATACTAGATAGGTGACTTTCCTCATACAGTAAAGACACCTATGCGTCCTGTCTTTGTTATAGGAACATATTTATCATGTGATAAAATTTTTCAAGGGCTGGAGCAAAAATTAGAAAAAACTGTGTCGTAAATTAAGATATTGCTTTTTCTTTATTAGTTATGAAGAAAGAATCTACATGCAATGGACCACCGGTGTCAGTAACGTATCGGGAGCCAATTTGGAGAAACCACTTATTTCTAGAGACGAAAATAGTAATTTAATTACTGTTAACTTTGATCCAGAGGTAAGTTATATTTATTCATTACAAATCCACTTTTTGTTATTTAGAAGATTGACATGAAAAAAGTTCATTCGACTAAAAAACTGATTTACCTTATTTAACGAAATTCTTCCATTGTGTTTGAAAATTATATTTCTATTTTCTTTCTGTCTATTACAATAGTTTTTCTGCTGTCTTTGTGTCTATTACTAGACAGCGATATTATATGTGAAAAACATTTTCCAATTCCAAGTAAAAGTATAGCGCATCACAAACTCAAGTAGCATATTTGAAAATATAAATAATGGTATCTTTCTTAGCTCATTGCAATTCTAAGAGAGGTGAAATATCTTGAAACAGCTGAAAATGACTCGCCGCACTCAATTCCAGACAGTGCTAAATCTGTGTACTCAAGAAACGAAGAATTTCATAAGTATTGTGCTAATTTAGATCTAACAGTTGCTTGGTATAATCAGATAAGAGAATCCATACTTGAGGTCGAGTTCCCTTTGATTGAAAATCAGCTTAAATCAATTGATGCACACTTGGAACAGGCAGAGAAAAGTCTCACTTGGAATTCTTCAGGTGATTTTTTCATATTGATACTTCGGAAAATGGGATATCTTGCAATGTTGTATTCAATTCCTGTAGTTATTCGGGTATTGATTTGATTTCCCTTTTTGTTGATATAATCTTGTAATATTTCTCTTCAGATGTTAATTGGCCGTGCTAATATTCCCTCGAGGTTTTTAGTTGCTTTATTATCAACCCAAAGCTATTTATTGGAGAAAAGTCTCATTTCTAATCATATATTGATGTATTGATGTGTTTGCTTAGGAGTATGGGAATACGTCGAGACAACTAGAGATATGGTTCATGATCTAGAACAGAGAGTAAGGAATGCCAAAACGAATGTTGATTCAATCAACTCTTTCATGAATAAATGGGCTGAGGATCCACTTTATCAGCGCAAAGACGGAAAAAGGGAACTGTTGCTCAATTTAGAGGTGTGTTTCAATATATCTTCATCGCCGTGTTTTTAATTTGGGTTAAAATATTTTTTCACAATGAACAACGAGGCAATTTGTCCATTTTGATCAGAAATTACAACTTTTCTTCTTTATCCTTTAAGCCAATATCAGAATGGAGACAATAAATTCTTCTTTAATTTCTGACATATAGGATATCTTAGCATTTGTTTTTTGAAGTTTTAAAAACATTTCTATATGAATTTTCAGGAAAGGGACGCATATCAAAAGCGTAGATATGACTTAGTAAAAGAGTCTGGGACTAAGATACATTCATTAGTTGTCGAAAATATTGGATTTTTTAAAAGTGATGACGCATCTGACCATTGGAAAGCATACGTGGAGTACTTGGATGAAATGGTCGTAGAAGGCTTTTATAACTGCATCAATTGCAGTTTAAACTATTTGCTTCATAACACAGACGCAAAAAGTCAATTGCATCCTTTACTTGAAGCACGACTTGAACTGCAAGCTCCAGATATGGTGTTTGTTCCATCACTGGATTACAATGTTCCTAACGGGCTGTATGATCTAATTGGTGGTATCATTGCCGACATATACAAACAATCCTCATTGGTTTCTAGACTTGCTGCCCACAATGGACATGATCAATATCAGGTAACTGTGCAAATCATACCACTACTGTATTTTATTTTACCACATCGCTATGATTAATCGAGCTTTATATTTCTTATATTTCTCGTTTCACGTAGAAGCTGCACCAGTGAATATAATTTTTATATAGATATTTATGCGATGATTTGCTCTAAATAAAAGTTCCTATTTTGTTGAAAGAATAATTGTTGTATATTTTGCATAGGGCTTGGGAAGGGAAGTAGTTCTTTTCGGCTGTCTTTCCACGGCAAAGCTTTTTTCTCAACATTATATACATTCACTATCTATTAATACTAGCATAT
Organism: Chrysaora fuscescens; assembly: GCA_009936425.2. NCBI lineage: Eukaryota > Metazoa > Cnidaria > Scyphozoa > Semaeostomeae > Pelagiidae > Chrysaora > Chrysaora fuscescens. The sequence goes on along the minus strand of JAACYV020217309.1, from coordinate 32,565 downwards.
TGTACTGTAATTGTAGCCAGACATGGAAGAGATGTACGAACTTTCAGAGATAAAACAAGAGTTAATGGATAGAGTGAGTAGCATCATGAGCAAGTCGAATGAATACAGAAATTCTTTCAGCAGCTATGAGTATTTATGGGTAGATGACCGGCAAGAGTTCATGAGGCAATTTCTGCTCTATAACCACGTTTTGACAGCTGAAGAAATAGAGATACATGCAGATGAAGGGTCACCTGAATGTCCACCGACACTAGAGCAATTCAAAGATCAGGTAGATATTTTAATTACTATTCATAATAGTAAATGTTCTCCAAGAAATTGAAAGTAATTCGAAATTGCTCTTTTGTTCAATTTTTTGTCAGAGTAAGCACTTCAATTTCCCCGGGAATTTGCATTCATTTATTTAAGAAAAAAGAAAAGCAAGTATGAAAAGTGACTAAATTCTGTTTGAATTCTTATATATTTAAAAGAAATTAACTATTTATTAATACCTTGAGCAAATCCTCGTCTTTTATATCATGGTCGTAGCTGCAATCTCTAATCTCGTATTTTCCCTGCCTGTTTTCGTGGCAAGATTTTGAAGTGATATAAAGAGTTTTGTGGCTTTCTGTATCACAATGGTTTGACTCTTTATCTTATCTTATGTAAATCTTTCTTTAGATCGATACGTATGAGAAGATTTACGCTGAGGTAGAAGAGATAGAGGGATTGAAAGTTTTTGATGGATGGTTCAGAATAGATGCGAAACCTTTCAAGCAAGCTCTTTTAAATATTGTTAAAAGATGGAGTTTCATGTTTAAGCAGCACCTTATAGATCATGTCTCAAACAGGTAAATAACTTACAAATCATGTATGTGCAGGAATCTTGCAAAACAGCATCGTTGTTTCATTATATTTCATTATGCCCATAGTTTGGGGTCTTTTTTTGAAAACAAAACTATTAAGAAATTAATCATTCTTTATGACAGTTTGAATGATCTTGCGGAATTCATAAAACTTGCTGATGTTGGGTTAACTACTGAGGTGGCTGAGGGTGACTATAATGGATTGGTAGATATCATGGGTCACTTACTTGCTGTGAAGGACAGAACAGCAGTAACTGATGCGATGTTCGAGCCTCTGAAGCATACAATTGAGTTGTTAAAGAACTATGATCAGGAAATGTCAGAAGATGTCCACTCTCTCTTGCAAGTACGAATTTTGTCTAAATTATTATTTGAATCTTCCAATAGTATAACATCTGCTAAAGCTCTTAGTTGTGAATAATTTGCCCTAGGAGACTGGTTAAATCGTGGGTCTGTGATGCAATCTCCGTCTAGTGAAAGTATCTATTCATTCCTTGATTTTAAGTTAACTCCTATCTGTGTTGCACTGTTCAATTTTTAGAAAACTTTTATCTGTATTGTAGGAACTTCCAGAGAAGTGGAATAACAGTAAGAAAATAGCTGTAACCATAAAGCAACAAGTGGCGCCTTTACAAGCTACAGAAGTCTCGATTATCCGTAGAAAATGTTCAAACTTTGATGTAAGCATTTGATTTTAATCACCTCAGTTGAAGCATAAGCATGTTACGTATGCCTTGTTAAAAAAATCCTGTTTGGCAGCAGCAACTAGCTTAGCATCGTGTGCCTTGACATTAAACTTAGCATCGTGTGCCTTGACATTAAATCAACCTTTTACTTTGGTCTTGTAATAACAATTTTACAAAAATATTAGAAGTGCTACATATGACAAGATGACAATGAAAGGGACAATTTTTTATGTATGTAAGTATGGGGAGGCTTAGGGTAGAGGAGGTTGATGTAGAAGGTGATAATGAGGTCATAATGCACAGGGCACACTGATTATTGTGACGGCCAAACAACATCAAATACCATCTTTGCTGACCAAGGAATAACCCTTTACAACTTTTTTTTCGGCGTGGCTGTAAGATTATTCTACCAGCTCAGCAAAAAGCGTGGTGTGCTTGGACTAACTACAGAATAGGAACCAACCTATCACTTGTCAGTGTGCAACCCCTAACAATGTGAAATGACTAACCTTTAAGGAAATGTTTTTATTGAACCACGGGAATTTTGAAATATTAGTTTATGAACATACTTTGTTGAAGTCTTTTATTGGTTTTACTAGGTTCGCCAGCATCAGTTTAGAGAAGACTTTAGAAAAACTGCACCATTCCTCTTCAATTCAGAAAATGCTTACGGAAGAATTGACAAGGTTTGTTTGTATGCCTTCTTCATCTCAAGTTTACTTTCCAGCAGCTTAATTTACCATTTGAAGTTGTACAATGTTTGATTGCATAGCCCTGGTGCGATGAAAAATTAACCAGGATGGTTCAAATGTTATTGGTTGTTTTGTATCATTTTTGAATGTGAAACCTTTTTAGATTAATTTTTTCAATGGCTCTTTCAGCAATAGATAGAGGGCATTAGTCTGCAGCTCTCTGATAGATTTGGGTCAAAATATTTTCTTTGGTCTTTTCATTTATTAGTGGAACTCAGAAATTCGTCGCATGGAAAATGAAATGGCGAAAATTGCAGAATCTGCTAGCTTATTTGAAGTTAATATGCCTGATTACAAACAACTAAAAGCTTGCAGGAAAGAGGTTTTTATGCTGAAATCTCTTTGGGACATGATATACCTCGTTGTTGGAAGTATAGAGGATTGGAAGAAAACATTATGGATCGACATTAATGTTGAAAATATGGAAATGGACTGCAAGAAGTTTGTCAAAGATATTCGTGGCCTGGACAAAGAAATGCGCGCATGGGATGCCTTTTCAGGTCTTGATTCTACAGTGAAGAATATGGTAACATCGCTAAGAGCCGTCGGGGAACTACAAAATCCTGCAATCAGAGAAAGGCATTGGGAACAGCTGATGCAAGCAACCAAGGTAACTCTCAATTTTGAAAATAAATGCAAATAGCTATTTATATCCTTCAGAGGATATTGGCTTTACCTCTTTTGGCACTATAAGCTAAATCTATATTTATATTTGGTTCTGTGCAGGTGATGTTCTTGATGAATGATGAGACATCATTAGCAGATTTGCTGGCACTGAATCTACACGAATATGAAGACGAAGTGAGAGGCATTGTTGATAAAGCAACCAAAGAATTAGGTATGGAAAAGGTTCTGAACGAGCTAAACGTAACTTGGTCTTCAATGGAATTTGAATATGATAGTCATCTTGGAACTAAAACGCCTCTTGTTAAAGCTAATGAAGAGCTCATCGAAACACTTGAAGATAACCAGGTAATTCTTGATACAGCCAAAACGCAAGGGACTTTTTCCTTATCATAAGTGTGTGCCCTTGAAATTTTCGTTATCTTGGACGTTTTATATTCAAAATTTTGTATGCGTACTATTTTCGTACAAATCTAAGGTTGCCTTGATCCAAGTATGTTGATTTGCTTTCTTCTAAGGTACAACTCCAAAACCTTATAACTTCAAAGTACATCGCACATTTTCTTGAGCAAGTATCTTCATGGCAGAAAAAACTTTCAACAGCAGATTCTGTTATTGGAATTTGGTTGGAAGTGCAAAGAACCTGGTCTCATTTACAAAGTATTTTCATTGGATCAGAAGATATTCGCAAACAGTTGCCGGAAGACTCTGCCAGATTTGATGGCATTGATTCTGATTTTAAGGTAACCTTATTCTTGGCTTACATTTCTGTTTGGATCTTAGGTCCTGCCTACACGATGTCGGTACCACACCGGTATGGATTGATCATGCTGGCATTGGTTAATCTGTGGTGTTTTGCCCCCCCCACCCCACATTTACACCATACCTGCTTCATATCATGTTGCTTTTAGAACCAAGTCTGTGACTACAACATTATTTCATTATCGCTTTGCGCGTATACATATTTCGAAAACAACAGAGGAATAAAGGTGGAGGATTGTTAGAAAATCATAATATGATAAAAATGAAAAAATGCAACTAATGAAGAGGACGAAGACAAATGGAAAAACTGCTTTGCTTACGGGTAGTGACGTGGAAATTGAGCTGCTGCTAGACGTTGTTCGTCTCTACCAATCAGACAAGGAAATTGGCAATCAATAAGAAAATATACTATGACTTACGAGAATTCTTTTTAGAACGATATTCAATCAAAGGACAAGCTACAGACTTTTTTGTGGTTTAGCACGCAATTGGCGTGCTTTCTCCGTGAAGAAACAGAACAAATATCATGCTAAGACTGCATAGTTATTACCATGTCGGCATGAACCTATACCGGTATCTCTCGGGATGAGCACCTACCCATAAGGGCATTGTGTAAACATGTAGTCAAAAAACAAATAATTGTTCCGACTTCGTGTAAATAGTGTCTAAAGCACTGGTTTTTCTACTATCTTATTGTCGTACTACGAAATTGTTGCTGGTACTTATATAATTAAAAAGAAAATAAAGATTATCTGTCTTATCTAAAGGCTTTAATGAATGATGCTGAGAAAACTCCTAACGTCGTTATTTGCTGCAGTAAGCGTGGTCTTTACGAAGAACTTGAAGACATCCAAAAAAGGTATCTTTACAGCTTAAAAACCAATACAGCCATCTGACTCACTTTTGCCGAATCCATCACGATTCAATATTGATTTGTATCTCAATCCAATATTACTAAATTATTATATACATATATATCTATAATATATTATATTATATTTATAATATTATGAATATATAAATGTGTCCTGTTTTTTTAGGCTTGCTCTGTGCGAAAAGGCATTAGCAGAATATTTAGAAACAAAAAGGCTGGCTTTCCCTCGCTTCTACTTTGTGTCTTCAGCTGATCTACTCGACATTCTTTCTAAAGGGAATCAGCCAGTAGAGGTAATGCCATTCTCAATATTAATTAGGTATCTTACTACTGTTGCATAAATCTCTCAGTAACTTTGGAATCCCGTTTAGTGTTGTTAGAACTAAAACAAAGAACTGTGTACTTTTGTTCTGCGAGTTAGGCTGATCCTAAAGGTGAAATAGAACGGTCTTGATATATACCCAGGATGACAAAAGTCACATTTCTTGTGTTCCTAAATTTACATTTATTATTCAAATTTGGTATATTGTTCTTTTGTCGTCACAAGGTGTGTCGTCATCTTGCTAAGCTGTTTGACAACATTTCAAACTTGAAATTCCTTGAAAACGAGGAAGGATCCATAACGAAGGAGGCAGTGGGAATGTTTAGCAAAGAAAACGAATATGTAGCCTTTAAGACCCCATGCGACTGCACTGGACAGGTATTTATAAATATTTATCATTATTACATTTTTAATTTAGTAGAAGTAATGTATATATATGTGTCTTGCATTATAATATTTAAGTAATAAGAGCTTTTCATTTTCCAAAGTAAAGAAATATTTTTGATATTGTGTTTTCCTTGAAATAACGTAGTTTTGGCTTTCATTCTACATGCCTCAATGTAAATTATGTGCGTCTTTGATCTCGAGAACATACTTTATTTTTAGGTTGAGGCATGGTTAAACAAGTTACTTGATACGATGCGAAGCACAATCAAACATGAAATGTCAGAGGCAGTTGTTTCATACGAAGAGAAACCTCGTGATCAGTGGCTCTTTGATTTTCCAGCCCAGGTACGTTTTCCATTTTATGTTCATTTGCTTCGAATTTCATATTTAGTTTTGTCAAAACAAAAACAAAGCTCCCTTGCCTTTCCGTAATTTCATATTCATATAAATTTTGAGCTTAAAACCTTTGTTATTTACCAACGCTGTGCTGATGGACCTGAAGGTGATATTACCTTTTTAAAACATGTTTTCTTCTGGAAGAAGAGGCATATTTCTTTCAACATGTTTTACACAAACACTAAGATTTTGTTTTGCAGAATAACAACGCATCACGTAGGATAAAAGCTTTGTTGGCATCGTTTTGTATAAATATTTAAAACGACTTCATAAATTAAGACTTTAATGTTCATATCCCTTTCAAAGGTCTGCATTTGAATTTCTCGAGCTTATATGATTTTTTTAGGTTGCTTTATGTGGCACTCAGATTTGGTGGACCACGGAAGTAAATATTGCATTCAGTCGTCTTGAAGAGGGTTACGAAAATGCGATGAAAGAGTACAATAGAAAACAGGTAATTTACATCCCAGCGAAAATTCCGTCTGCTTCTTGCTTTATGATATTTGTTTTGTTCTAATCTGTTTCTGAAACGTTTTGTAATTCTTGTGAAATAACAATACGTTATTGCGAAGAAAGCTTGATGTGCCTTTTTTCATTATCTTCAGATTCAACAACTAACAGCCCTGATTGGAATGTTGATTGGAGATCTTTCAAAAGGAGATAGACAAAAGATCATGACGATCTGCACTATTGACGTTCATGCACGTGACGTAGTTGCTAAGTTGATTGGTCAAAAAGTTGACAGCTCAGCTGCATTTTTATGGCTAAGCCAGTTGCGACATCGTTGGGATGACAACTTAAATGAATGTTATGCAAATATCTGCGATGCTCAATTCAAATATTCTTATGAATACCTCGGCAATACTCCCCGACTTGTAATCACACCTTTGACTGACAGGTAAAAGACTCGGCATTCCTTATCCTCTGCTATATGTACTTTATCGGTGCACATTATATGCATTTTGAAGATTCTTTTCATTGGGCCCCAAGATCTCGCCTCTGTTTGGTATTCTTTGTTAAAAACAATTCAATATGAGGGTGTAAATAATTGAGGGTGTCTTTGTTTACACTGATGGGTTTTTATGCAGTGTAGGTACAGTTTGCATCGAAGAAACTATAAAACTTGATAACAATATCTTACTACTCTTTTCAAGCAATGTAAAGCATTTTTCAAAATATAAATTGGGAAATGAATTACTATTTTTAGATGTTACATCACCTTAACACAGTCCTTGCATTTGGTAATGAGTGGAGCTCCTGCTGGACCTGCAGGAACTGGAAAAACCGAAACAACAAAAGATCTTGGTAGAGCCTTGGGTATTATGGTCTATGTATTTAACTGCTCGGAGCAAATGGACTATAAGGTAGGTATTTTATCTTTTGATATTCATTATTAAGCAAACTTTTGAATGAACATCATGATGGGTTATTGCCGCATGTTACTGTATATCTTGAATGTAAAATTGTAACTTGAAGTAAAGGAGTGTTTGCATACTGCAGGAATCGTTTTCTTCTTGTTATTATCCATGCCTGTAGCGCTAGAACTTCTAGTTTCTTTAGCATTTTGACCGTTTTCATCGATTGACCTTTATCATTTTAGAGTTGCGGAAACATTTACAAAGGATTAGCCCAGACTGGTGCGTGGGGATGTTTTGATGAGTTCAACAGAATATCCATTGAAGTTTTATCTGTAATTGCTGTTCAAGTTAAATCTGTTCAAGATGCCATTAGGGACAAGAAAACCCGATTCATATTTCAAGGTGAAGAAATATCAATCATCCCAACTGTTGGTATATTCATTACAATGAACCCTGGGTATGCTGGTCGGACAGAGCTTCCTGAGAATTTGAAATCGCTCTTCAGGTTGGTTTCATTGTACTGACCAGTTCTTGAATTTTTTTGTTTATTCACTGTCGTGTTTTTGGCTTATCTATTGGCTATTTCAATTGCTACTATTGCATTTCTTTTGCGCAATCATATTGTTTACCTATTTATAACTCCTTTAATTTATGTATTAGTATAAAATAGCTTGCATTGTAATCGACTGTTATGATGCTGCTCTTAATTGAAAATAACATGCTATGATTTTCCGTGAATTAATTCATGTAATGTTTTGACAATTATGTATAAACCATGTCTGATGATGAGAGTTTTGTGTTTTCATAGGCCTTGCGCTATGGTTGTCCCAGACTTTGAACTGATCTGTGAAATCATGTTGGTTGCAGAAGGTTTTATTGAAGCAAGATTACTTGCAAGAAAGTTTATCACCCTTTACACTCTATGTAAAGAGCTGCTCTCTAAACAGGTATGATCTTCAATGTCACTTGCCTACTATCGTCTTTGGATGAGCCAAATGATTTTGTCAATAATAACTTTGATAGCTAAAGATTTGTTGTTAAAATATTTAAACTAGGGATTGCTAAACCCATAACACACTGATCTGGCACAGAATTTTGACTATTTAGTTTATTTCTTTATACTTCTAAATATAAATATAGTTTTTTGTTAAAACATTGAAGAAGATTACACATATTACGTTTACTAGAATAATAGAACTGTTGTAAGAAAGTTGGATTTTCTATAAGTTTAACTCATCTCCTAAGTTGATACCATATCATCAACATCTCAATTCACTATATAATACGTTCTCATCAATATTTCTTTCTAGATTTTCATTTTAATGTATAACTTTGTGTTATGATTCTGAAATAAAATTCATTATTTATACAGGATCATTATGATTGGGGTCTTCGTGCAATCAAATCAGTTCTTGTGGTCGCTGGATCGTTGAAAAGAAGCGACAGAAGCCGCCCTGAAGAACAAGTTTTGATGCGCGCCTTGCGTGATTTCAATATTCCTAAGATTGTCACTGATGACTCTCCGGTATTCATGGGTTTGATTGGCGATCTCTTTCCTTCAATGGACGTACCCAGAAAGAGAGACATGGATCTCGAAGCAACTGTTAAGCAATCTGCTCTGGTAAGTTTCTCCATAGAAATTTCTCGCACTCGTACTTAATGATCTCTACAAAAAGAAAAAAGGGATTTTTACTTTAGAAATTCTGACTGTTATATTTTCTCCTTGTCTTCTTTGTTGCAAATATGATTTAATTTGCACACCTTTTCCAAATGCAGGATTTAAAACTACAGCCGGAGGATAGTTTTGTATTAAAGATTGTGCAGTTACAAGAGCTTTTGGAAGTACGTCATTCGGTCTTCGTCATAGGTGCTCCCGGAACAGGAAAGACACAGGTTTGATAAGTTTTTCTTTAAAATTTTTTTGTTCATTTGATTCACTTAAACGTTTTTTTTAATAAACAGGATCTGTCACTCACCTGTACGCATTGACTGTAGTACTGACGTGTAGCAAAATGATGTTTCAGAATGCTTTTTATTTCTTTTCCTGTTTAATTGTGTTTTAGGTCATCAAGACTTTGAATAAGGCATATTTTAACATGAAGAAGAAACCATATTTGCATGACATCAATCCAAAAGCTGTTACAAATGATGAACTATTTGGATTTATTAATCCCTCAACAAGAGAATGGAGAGATGGTGAGAATCATGATTTTTAACGTAAACTAAAGACTGTCACAGCAGTGATGGTTGCTCACATATGATTATCAAGTAGATTTTTCAGGAACACTACAAGTACAAAAGCTAGGTTATGCAATTGAATAATTCTACGTATTCTTTAATATTTTCCAGGTCTGTTTTTTACGATAACGCCCGATTTGTCAAAATGATTCTACCAATCATCGTATTCTTAAATATTTTCTAGGTCTGTTTTCTACGATAATGCGCGATTTGTCAAATATAAACAATGATCATCCAAAATGGATAGTACTTGATGGCGATATTGACCCAATGTGGATTGAGTCATTAAACACTGTTATGGATGACAATAAGGTAGTTTAATTATTTATACGCTGAAAGCTTTTAGAGATGCTTGATAGCTTGCGTATCTTGTTAATTCCTCCAAAATCAGGTGTTAAAAGTGTTGATTGTGATGCCTTTGTGTAATCATTGTGAATAAATTTTTAAAAAATGGTGGCGTTAACTTTCAATACATAATAAAGTGAATTCTTTAACCTTTCTTCGTACTCTATATTATCATTAAATCCAGAATGTTACTAGCTATTTAAGTTACTTGTATTTTGATTCTCTGTTTTCATTCAGTATTTTAATTTTACTTACCTCTCGTTTTTTCCATTTCACTTGAAGAATGGTTTTTAGAGAATATGTTTTATTTTCCATTTAGGTGTTGACCCTAGCCAGCAACGAACGTGTTCCCTTGACACCATCAATGAGATTGTTGTTTGAAATCGGTCATCTCAAAACAGCCACGCCTGCTACTGTTTCACGTGCTGGAATTCTCTTCCTGAATTATGCAGATGTCGGATGGAACCCGTGAGTATTGTAGTTCATTTTCAACATTTCATCGTTAACATCATTCTGTCTTAAGAACTAGGGTAATTAAGGTTTTATATGCCTGAAGCGATTGAAACGATGCTACTTTGAATTCGTGAAATTCTCTTAGAACTCAGACCTAGAAACCGAATCTAGATGGTATGCTTCCGCCTATGCTATTTGAGCTTTAAGTTTGAAGTCTGTTTCCCTAACTGTATAAATTTTGAAAATATGCCAATTTAAGATGCTGACAATGCTGACTGACTAGGTGTAGTTTTAACACCATTGCCGATGTATTGTCCTAGGAACCTATATAAGAGCATTGTTTTAACTTCTACTGTAATACTGTAGTAAAAGGGAATAGACCATAAAAGACTAAACCAATTATCATTAGTAAACGCAGTTGCAGAAAATCGTCACCCGGTCAACTGTACTATTGGATATGCTCCTTGTTATCGGTGCATCAGGCTATTGAGCTAACCAGTGATGTTTTAATCGCATCGCTGTACGTTAAAAGTATTGCGTTAAAAGTATTGTTGAACGCGTCAGATGAAAAGTACCATGAAACTTTATCAGCAACAAAAATGTTTATTAAATTTCATTGCAAAACGATCTGCCAAATTTTTAACAAAGTGTAATGCGGCATTGCCTTTTTTTATCAGTATGACTGCTTTCTACTATTTTTGTGTTGATTTGTACTATGGTCTATTCCATTTTATGTTTTCCCTGCAAGAAGAAAGGAGCGATTCATTGACTCTAGCTTTATTGTTTTTGTATTTTCTAAAGATACGTCACTAGTTGGACTGATGCAAGAGAAGTTCAATCAGAAAGGGCTAATCTTCAAATCTTATTTGACAAATATGTGCCCACTTGCCTTGACACCCTGCGAGTACGTTTTAAGAAGATCACACCAATAGCCGATATCAGTATGGTGCAGACTTTGTGCTACCTTCTGGAGTGCTTACTGACCCCACAGAACACGCCACCTGATTGTAACAAAGAGCTCTACGAATTGTATTTTGTTTTTGCTGCTGTTTGGGCCTTTGGAGGAAGCATGTTTCAAGACCAGGTAATTTGCTTCTGCTTCTCTCAAAGTCTCAAACTTAAAGATTGCTCGTCAATTGCTTAAAAATCTATCTCATGAACGTGTTCAAAAAAAGGGAAGAAAGCCGGTTTTATTTCAATTTTACTTCGCAACTACATACTCTGAAAAAAGCAATCTGTGAATTAATTCACTTTGCAGTTGTTTATTTTCCTTGCAGCTGGTTGACTACAGGCAGGAGTTCTCTAAGTGGTGGATCACTGAATTCAAAACAATCAAATTTCCATCAGCTGGAACTGTATTTGACTACTGTGTTGATAGTGAGACACACAAGTTTATGCCATGGACAGAGAAAGTCCCCAAGTTTGATCATGATCCAGAAATGCCTTTACAAGTAAGACTTTATAGAAGCGTTTCTGCACCTTACAAATACGTATTATTTTGTTGACAATTTTCCAACAGTCTACTGAAGTTAATTTGCCTCCAGCTGAACTGTTTCTCTATGGCTTACATCAGACTATTGGTTGGGGCTTCCTTCCTTAGTAGACCCCGTTTACAATCCAATCTCTGTGCTACTGTAGTCTAGTGGTGCTCCAACAGAACACCCAATTGTTCTACAGTAGGGACACTGATTAGGAATCATTCAATAAGACTCACTTAAATTAATTCCTTATTGATATCAATAATTTTACAGGCTGTTCTGGTTCACACCTCTGAAACCGTTCGAATTCGATATTTTCTTGATCTTTTAACGGAGAAACGCCGACCTGTGATGCTTGTTGGGAATGCTGGTGTGGGAAAGACAGTTCTGATTGGTGATAAGTTTGCTGCTTTGGATCCTGATGTGATGATGGTTGCTAATGTACCCTTTAATTATTACACAACATCAGCTATGCTCCAGTCGGTTCTTGAGAAACCTCTTGAGAAGAAAGCTGGTCGTAACTATGGTCCACCCGGAACCAAAAGACTAATCTATTTCATAGACGATATGAATATGCCTGAGGTAAGTGTTTTAAAAACCTTTCATACGTTCATTCTACATTGCACCCCGTCAACCGAGCTGTTTGGTCTAAATTGCTTTAATTGTTTTCCATTTATTGTATTATATTCTTCTGGCGTTTGACATTTGCAAATCAAAAAAGTATTCCCTTCAAACTCTTTGATATTTTAAATGGGAAGTGGAAATCGTTAGGGTTTTTTTTACCAATATTTTACTTTTCATGACTGTGCTATGCATTTTGGCTAGGTCTGTATAAGTTCTGAATCATGTATGTATAACGTAATTTATTTGAATTCATTTTTAGTATTTTCCCAAACTTAGCTATCTAAGTGAAAATGAAAATAGAAATAAAAGTAATGAAATTCACTTGATATATTCTCTGTTGATATCAGGTTGACACTTATGGAACTGTGCAGCCGCATACTTTGATAAGACAACATTTGGATTACAGTCACTGGTATGACCGTCACAAACTGACGTTAAAGGATATTCATAATTGCCAGTATGTTGCTTGCATGAATCCTACTGCCGGAAGCTTCACCATCAATCCGCGCTTGCAGGTAAAAAATCGATCTATAATGTTTTAATGATAAATAAACCGTGTACGTGCATGTTTCCAATTGCAAAGGAAGCATTTAAATTTTGTTACTCTCCATTCTCCATCATTCATCCTTTCTTTCGTTTCAGATTCCCCCTGTTGACTCTATATTGAAGAGTTGTATTAATATTTCTTTATTTGTAGCGACACTTCTGTGTTTTCGCTCTAAGTTTTCCTGGAGTAGATGCGTTGAAAACAATCTATCAAAGTATCCTCAGTGGACACATTAGTTCACAAGGAATATCCACTTCCGTTGGCAAATTCGCTGAAAAACTTACTGAGGCTGCCATTGCTCTGAATTCGAGAGTACGTTCAATTGATATGTTTTTAAATTACTAGCTTTTAAATTCAATCTTCATCTCCTTCTACACTGCGCAATAAAATGACGAGTTTCCTTGAGCAATTAAATATCTAAATTTTTATTCTACAATGATGCTGACAGTAACATGACAATAAGAAATAGTTCATTCATTGAACTCTGTACTTTCTCAAACCCTTCAAAAAGAACCTGCATGGATATATGTTTTCCTATGCTATTTGTGAAATTCTTTATTATCATTTTCGATTCCTTTTTCAGGTCACAAGCTCATTTCTGCCTACTGCGATCAAGTTTCATTACATTTTTAATTTGAGAGACTTGTCAAACATTTTCCAGGTAAATTGAATTAAATCGCATTAAATTTGGGTATTTGGGATTTCACTTTTTTTCGCATACTATGTTGAGCTAAGCACTGTAAATAGTTTATCATGAGTGAGATCTTGATAAGACCTACTTATTCATATTGTATAAAAGTAATATTTCTCTGATGTTTATGATAATCCCTTTTACTCACTTGTGATTTTTCATTCAATGGAATCTCGTGATTTTTGGACACTCGAACTTATCTGCAGTTATTTTGGTAATGCAGGGGCTGTTATTTTCTACTCCTGAGTCTTTGAAGACACCCATGGACTTGATCAGATTATGGAACCACGAATGCAACCGAGTTTACAGGGATAAGCTTCTAGATGAAAAAGACATGGAGCAGTTTGACAAGATTCAAATAGATTTCAACAGAAAGTTCTTCGAAGTGAGTTTCTTATGTTTTAGCAACATGTTAAAAATATTGTAATGGCAAAATTTGAGCTGAAAAATTTGATAAAATACTAGGTGATCTATCAATCTAGGAGATCAAATCAACTATATCAGGTGATAGTTGATATGTTGATGTTGCAATTTGACAGTTTAACTAAATGAACTTGTCACCACAGGATATCGAAGAAGAAGCATTGAATGCAAAACCTTTGATCTACTCCCACTTCTCCTCTGGTATTGGCGAACCAAAGTATATTGCTTGCCCTTCGTGGGAGAGCTTAAACAAGATACTGACGGAAGCTCTAGACAGCTACAATGACGTTAATGCTGCAATGAACCTTGTGCTCTTTGAAGATGCTATGGCCCATGTGTAAGTGTATTTCACATAGAATTTAGTAATTGGCCATATTTGATTTTCAGTGAGCCGAAAGAATGCCTGATTACTATCCATCTAACGATGCTACACTACCGTAAATTCTTTTGCTTTAATGTCTTCAAGCCAGACCATAATGAAAGTATAGATATAATAATATGAGATTGTTATGGATTTACAAAATAAACATACAATTACCAAGTATTCCTGTATGCTAAATATGCTATGTTACTCATAAATTGTTGATCATAAGTTGAACCTGTGTGTTTTATATAATGTCTTCATGAAATTTTGATATGCAGCTGCCGTATTAATCGCATTCTTGAAGCACCAAGAGGAAATGCTCTGCTTGTTGGAGTCGGTGGCAGTGGGAAACAAAGCTTGGCTAGACTAGCTGCGTATATCAGTGCTCTAGAAGTCTTCCAGATCACGCTGAGGAAGGGTTATGGAATTCCTGATCTCAAAGTAAGCTTCGTCATGTTATCTACGCAACAGATTTGTCATTTAAAGTATCTTCTTGGTTTTATGCCTATCTGCTATCTGTTATTAATTAAACAATTTATTCATTTCATACTTATAGACTGATCTTGCTATGCTGTCAACAAAGGCTGGTCTGAAGAATATTGGCACTGTATTCCTTCTCACTGATGCTCAAGTACCTGATGAAAGCTTCCTTGTGCTTATCAATGATTTGCTTGCATCTGGTGAAATTCCTGCTCTATTTCCTGATGACGAAATCGAGAATATAATTGCAAGTTTAAGAAATGAAGTGAAAGGTGCAGGACTGCAAGACACGAGAGAAAATTGCTGGAAATTTTTTATTGAGAGAGTGAGGCGTCAACTAAAGGTAGTTAATCATTGAATCTAATGTCTTGTAGAATAAAAACAAGGATTGAACAAGGATATCGGGTCATAATGCTAAATTTGTGGTGTATTTGGTAAATTTATACCCGCAGAAGCATGAAAGGATACTGCTAATGAAGCATGCCAACAGCTCTTTTTAAAACTACTTTGCTGCTGGTTAAGTGTTGATATCCAACCTGTTGCAGTACATTAAAAGCTATATTTCTGAAAATATTTTTGAAGTTACTATAATTAACTATGCCACCTATTTTTCTGAAAATGTTTTGAAAATACTATCTTTATGCTAGGTGGTTTTGTGCTTTTCACCAGTGGGGAGCACACTTAGGGTGCGAAGCCGGAAATTTCCAGCACTTACAAACTGTACAGCTATTGACTGGTTCCACGAGTGGCCGGAAGAAGCTCTGGTCTCGGTGAGCAATCGCTTTCTACAGGAGACTGAACAAGTTCCGGTAGGTGACTGGTTTTCCTCTTTTTTTTTTTTTTACAGGTGGTGAATATTTTTTATCTTTGTTAACTGGATAACTAGCTTCGTATATCGGCATTTTCCTAAATAAATATCCAAAAAAATGGGATTTTCTGAAAACCAGTGAATTCCATACCGTGTTAATATCATTTTTACATATTTTTCTTATTTTTTATTCATTCAGTTGGAGCAAAAGCAATCTGTTGCTGAATTCATGGCATTTGTTCATACAAGTGTAAACGAAATGAGCAATTTCTACCTTGCCAATGAGAGACGTTACAATTATACAACCCCAAAAAGCTTCCTTGAGCAGGTATATATTAATGTTTAGGCTTCATTATCCTGATTATCAGTTCATACGCTGAGATGCTCATTTTTGCATTTTTACAATTTTATTGACAATCAAGGTTCCGAATGTATTTTTAAGAGTCTCTTTCTTGGTCAGATCTCCTACGTAAACATAAACAACGGTTTACTTTCTTTAAACTGAGATTGTTTTTGTGCAGATAAAGCTGTATCAGAATCTTGTATCACGTAAAAGCAAAGAGCTCTTGCAAAGTATGGAACGTTTAGAAAACGGCTTGACAAAATTGCAGAGTACAGCATCCCAGGTGAATACTCTTCTATTTGATTTGAAATAATTAGAAATAATTTGACAGCTACAGCTGTGCCAAAGATGTGGTAATAGCTTTGGCAAATATGACAAATTATTAGGATTTTTCATTCAGAATTTTCAGTTAGAGCAACAGCAACCACTGCCAATTACATTAAGTAATTTTGTTTGCTGCTATTTTTTATCAACAGCGATACAAATCAATGGAATATATTTTGAATCCATTTTATATATGCTATATGGTCGGGTTTTATGTAACCTTATTTTAAGATCATATTTTAATTTGTCATTAAATCTGCTCGTGTCAAAGGTTGATGATTTGAAGGCAAAATTAGCTGCTCAAGAGGTTGAGCTACAGCAAAAAAATGAAGATGCAGACAAGCTTATTCAGAAAGTTGGCATTGAAACTGAGAAAGTAAGCAAGGAAAAGGAATTTGCAGATAACGAAGAAAAGAAGGTTGCTATTATTGCGAAAGATGTTGCTGAAAAACAAAAGGCATGCGAAGATGATCTAGCAAAAGCGGAGCCTGCTTTGATTGCTGCGCAGGAAGCCTTGAACACTTTGAATAGGAATAATTTGACTGAGCTGAGGTCATTTGGTGCACCACCAGCCGCTGTTGTCAACGTTACGTCAGCTGTAATGTGTTTACTCTCACCCCCAAACAAAATTCCTAAAGACAAAAGTTGGAAGGCGGCAAAAATTATGATGAATAAGGTAAATATTTATGTGTGACTTTGGGCTTTATTCTGAGGGGCCTAGCATCGTCATCTAACCATGGCATGTTTAATGCAAAACAGACAAATTAAAATTAATCACAGCAATATCACATTAGGATTCATCACGCAAAACAGGTCCAATATCAGAACTCCAAATATACCAAGAAGGTAAAGGGCTAAATTCTATAACAGGCAACCAATGCTGATACTCTATGGTAACACGCTGTTCCCCTGGTATGAAATCAGTTTCATTTTAGCATAAACTGAATAAAGTATATACCAAAGCTTCTTAGAAAATAGGCTTTTTAGCTGATTTACCTGAAACAGAGCACCCAAAATGAAATTAGAGTAATATTATAGAGCGATGTTTATTCCTTCCTTCATGGATTTTAATTTCAACATCAACTAATAATGACGTGTGGATGATTCATGGTTTAGAAAAGCCACTAACTTGCTATAATTAGCCATTTTTTCGAAGAAACAATGTTGTTATGGTTTGCGAACAAATTGTAACCAAGTTTAGCAAGATATTTTCAGTTGAACTTTTCACTTTCTTTGTTTTAGGTGGATAGTTTTCTAGATTCATTGCTCCATTATGATAAAGAAAATATTCACGAATCTAACTTGAAAGCTGTACAAGTCTATATTGACAGTCCAGAATTCGAAGCAGAGCTAGTTAAGAACAAATCCCTTGCTGCAGGTGGACTTTGTTCTTGGACATTGAATGTCGTCAGGTTCTTTCATGTGTATTGTGATGTAGAGCCAAAGCGTTTAATGCTCGCACAAGCCAATGCTGAACTTGCCGCAGCAGAAGACAAATTGAATAAAATCAAGGCAAAAATAAAGGTAATAAATTGTTTAAATACTTTCAAATGTTTTCTTTCAGTAGCTTAAGTGTATCTAGTCTTTATATGTATGAGATTTTGCTTTCTTATCATTATTTACGTTTTTGTGTTAGTTCATTTATATATGATACTGATATTATTTTATTATCGTTTTAATTATACTATTTTTTCTAAATTTTGTTGGAGCTTTGTGTTTAACTGCAGCGTTTTGATGAAACTAGAATTGTTTAATATTTTGTCTACGCATTTTAGAATGTTTGGATGATCTTTGTTTTTAAAGTGTTAGAGAGCTGGAATGATTTTTCTTAGGAACTAGACGATAGTCTTGCTGAGCTTACTGCCTCGTTTGAAAAAGCAACTGCTGAAAAACTTCGATGCCAGGAAGAAGCAGATACAACAACCAAGACAATCAACCTTGCGAATAGACTTGTAGGTGGCCTTGCGTCCGAAAATGTACGTTGGGCTGAATCCGTAGAAAAGTTTAAGGAACAAGGAAAAACTCTCCCTGGGGACGTTCTTTTGACATCCGCCTTTATCTCGTACGTTGGTAGTTTTTCAAAACGTTATAGAGAAGACCTACTTCACCAAAAATGGTTGCCCTTCCTCAATTCATTGAAGGTAAGGTGTCGTAACATCTGTATATCTATATTGCATCATTTACTCTCCAATTGATTCAATTTTTAAAAACACTTTTATAAGGGGTTTGATTAAATGCCGTGTAGAAAGTCAAGTGAGCGGAATATGGACTATAATTATGCTTATCTATATAGGTACCAATACCAATCACAGATGAATTGGATTTGATTTCCTTACTTACTGACAATGCAACAGTTGCACAGTGGAACAATGAAAATTTACCAAGTGATAGAATGTCTACAGAGAATGCAACAATTTTGATAAATGCTGAGCGGTGGCCTTTGATGATAGATCCTCAGTTGCAGGGTATTAAATGGATCAAGACAAGAGAGGGCGAGGATCTCAATGTTGTGAAGATTGGCAACAAAGGGTAATCCATAGATGTAGATGATTCTCCCCGAATAGGAAGATATTAAAAAACTATTGTGTTTATCAACGATTTGTATGCTAACTGATATCATGGTATCAGCCGCTGCTTTACTCGCTGTATTTCTTAAGTACCCCATTTGTATACCCCATTTTTATAGCTTACTGCTGTTAAAAGGGAATGATCTTGTTTTAGATACCTGGACCAGATTGAGCGAGCTGTCAGCAATGGAGACTGTGTATTGATTGAGAACATTGGAGAATCGCTAGATCCTGTTTTGGATCCAATTATAGGCAGAAATACTATCAAGAAAGGACGGTGAGTATCTAAATTTGGAATGCGGGTTTAAAATGTTGTATTAAATTAATCAATTGATTAATCAATTAAGAATGTGTAAATGATCTGTGGAGGTGAGTGAAATGCATTTATAAGAATATTATAACTAAGATGCTGAGAGGCGGAAGGTAAAGCGACACAAAGTTAAAAAAAATTGAAGAGTATGGCATTTTGTTGTGTCAACATGTACATATTTTGCAAAGAAACGAACCCCTATGATTATATGAACTTCGATAGCGCACACCCATTTTATATAGAAATTGCCACACCCTTCAATGTAGCTAAAAGAATAAATGTTTTGTATCAGACCTAGACCTAATTGAATTTCTGCAATACCTAAACATCACTAAGTACGAATACAAGCTTTTCGAACATGCACTTATATACGGGTTAATCCACTTTTTCTAACTTTATTAATGCGTATTGCTTGTTACATTTTTTGTGAACTTTTAGTCACACTCTGATGATGACATAAGCCAGAAAGGCCTCAGTGTGCTATAAAAAATAAACTTATAATTGGTTCCATACCGTGTTCTTGTTTTGCCTGCCGCTCTTAAGTTATATATAGGAATACATATTACGAGCTCCTTATTTTGAGAACTATTGAGTGCTGAATATTTTACTTAAAGATATATATAGATATATAGGAAAACATATATATGTTTTATCGAAATGTATTTGGAATCGTAGCGAAGAGTTCATGAAAAATTGTACCAAATACAAAAAGAAGGTTCAATTAAACTCAAGTAATTTTGAAAAACCGTTCACAAGAAGAAACGTTACTCAATTTTGGCAAGAAATGGCAAATTCTTTGATTCTTTCAAACAAGCTTCCATAATATAATACATAAAATAACTTCATTTTTGAAAAAAAGATTTGTCATGGACAGAACGACGCAATAGGCAAAACAATTTTCCTAGGTTAAAAAATTCAATTTATAGATTGGCTGTTTAGAAGGCTGTTTCTCTGGCCGGTGGCAGAATTTTTATCCAAGTTTCAAGAATTTTTGCAACAATTGGATAAGGCGATCGGCTCGTGAGCGAGCTGTTCGGTCATTGAATCACGCTGGGATTTCTTTGAACAATTTAAAGTAAAAATTCTTCAACTTGGTCAGCCTTTCTGTTAAAAAAAAATGACGATACGATTTAATCATGGTTCAAATCTTTTTAAGCTTACTCAAATGTCTAAAAATCAGAAGTTCTTGTATACTTCCAAGATTTCTTGAATGGGAGCAACTGTAAATGCTGCTGATAAAATATAATTTTGTAACCTAGAATGGGTTTGCTTTTCGCGTTTTCCCTGATTAATTAAAAATAATTTTCTGAATATTCGACTGACGCTTCTGAATTAATCATCAAACGTTATTTGTTTTTCCAGCTAAAAATAAAAAACTTTCAGTATTAACTTTCATTACTCTACAATCTAACTTGGATAGATTTCTGACTGCATTATATGTTTTCGGGGCGTTATAATTTAAATTAATGAATTTATTGAAATGACATGATATCAAAATTTTATTTCTAAATTTATTGATTAGAAATTTGGCCTGGTAAATATACAGATAGGAATAACTGTAGATTACCCTGGATATGCGTTCTAGTTTTGTCTTTATTGTATAAGATAAAACAGTACTAATCATGTTTTGATCATCCCAGATACATTTGGGCCATTAGAGTATTTGTTGCAACATTTTTATGATTGAATTTGTACATCTTGTTAACAGATACATAAAATTAGGCGACAAAGAAGTGGAATATCATACCAATTTCCGACTCATTCTTCAAACAAAGCTAGCAAATCCGCATTATAAACCTGAGATGCAAGCGCAGACTACTTTGATCAACTTCACTGTTACTCGTGAAGGACTGGAAGATCAGTTGCTGGCTAATGTCGTTGCGAAAGAAAGACCGGACTTGGAAGAAACCAAGGTTTGGAGTCTCATTTCACTGAAATTCTTTTAAATTTTTTATACAGTTAATTTTTTGACAGTGTCACGTAATCCATTTTTCCAGTTTTTCCTGATATTAATTTTTATATTGTTTCATTTTTATTATCAAAATCAATTATAATCTTGCATTTAGAAAACCTATCGTGAAGAGCGACTGGCAATTTAACAGCTACTAGTACTAAAGACATTTTCCATTATGAGTATGTTTCTTTGTCAATGGTTTGAAAAATTTGTTTTCACTATAGGCTCAGCTAACGCAACAGCAAAATCAATTTACAATCACCCTGAAAGAACTCGAAGATTCATTGCTATCAAGATTATCTGCCGCTGGTGGCAACTTCCTCGGAGATTATGCTTTAGTGGAAAATCTTGAAACAACCAAGAGAACTGCGGCTGAAATAGAAGTGAAAGCAAAGGAAGCTAAGATAACTGAGGTCAAAATCAACGAAGCGAGAGAGGCCTACAGACCGGCAGCAGCTAGAGCTTCCCTTCTCTACTTCATCCTGAATGACCTTAACAAAATTAACCCCATTTATCAGTTTTCTCTAAAGGTAATTTTCCTAATTTTCTTATACTTTTTATCATGTTATATAACATCAGACGGAAAATTAAGCTTTTTTCCTGCAGCTTTATGCTACGTACTCTTATAGCTCGCATATGATTTCACTTGGTTTATGCATTTCGCTCATCAAGGACCGGATAGTGTGTTTCTCTGCAGATCTTGCCAGTATCAAGTATCAATGACTATTTGAAACTTTTTTCGTAGGCATTCAGTGTTGTGTTTGAGAAGGCAATTGAAAAAGCAGAACCATCCGATGAAGTTGTCCAGAGAGTGGTGAATCTCATTGATTGCATTACATTTTCTGTATTCATCTACACCACTCGAGGATTGTTTGAAAAAGACAAACTCATTTTCACAGCCCAAGTTGCTTTTCAGGTAGTGCATAATTTTTTTGATTAAATGACAAACTCTACATAAGCCGTGTTTTCGGTTGATTGTTTTCTTTTAGTGAGAGTTGACTTCCAGCTTCCTGCGCACTGTGTATAGAGTAGCGGATTCCCTTGGAAAAAAGGATGGTGATGCATTTATCAACGTTCTGTTAAACAAATCTTAGCATTCTTTAGGTGACCGATCATTTTGAACTTGGGGAACAGAGTCGAAATGCTGACCCGTTTCTTATATTTGTGGATCTTCAAAGGGGAAACATTTCATTATTTTTGCGAATGCATTTTAATAATTCTTATGGCACTTTATGTTGGAGAATGGTGTATCTTGATCATGTTGTTATATTTTTCTCAATTTTGATAGATATTACTGATGAAAAAGGAAATCAACCCCTCTGAGTTGGAATTTCTTTTGCGCTTTCCGGTCATCTTGAATCATACAAGCCCAGTTGATTTCTTGTCTAACCTATACTGGGGTGGAATAAAGGTAGGAAATATTTGGTTTTGTCACTGTCTTAGTAATTCATATTCTACATTCATATGCTTTACATTTTCGCTTTTATAGAATTTTTACAAATATACCCATAAATAAGTGGATAGATAAATAAATACCAATATTTATATATATAGATAAGTAGCTATAAGTAGATTTGTAAATATGTAAATAATGTTTACACATATTCCCTGTTATTCCCAAAACTAAACATGTTTGCGAAAATTACACGATGAAATCCAGCTTATTGACCTATGCTTATTGATTTGTTTTCTTTAAGTTGTAATTTTAGTTTGTTTTTTGGAAAGCATTTGCTGTATTTGATCATTCTTTAAGTTTGATTTTTGGATTTTTGTAAATCAGGCTCTTAGTATTATGGAGGAGTTCAGAAATCTTGACCGAGACATCGAAGGTTCGGCTAAGCGGTGGAAAAAATTTGTGGAAAGTGAATGTCCTGAAAAGGAAAAATTTCCGCAAGAATGGAAGAACAAATCTTCGTTGCAGAAGCTTTGCATGCTGCGTGCATTGCGACCTGATAGAATGACATATGCTGTCAAGTAAGTTTTAAGGATAAATTTATTCAAATGTATGCTTACTATCATAGACTGTACGTTTGCTTAGCTCTCTATATGAACATCTTTAGTAAGATTATCAAAGCGGTAGATGTCTACCCAGTCTTATAATGTATTTTGAAATATGTCTTTTGACTGATAGCTAATCAACAAGTTCTTAACCTGAGTAGCTGTATTTTCTCAAATATTTGCAGGAATTTTGTGGAAGAGAAACTTGGCTCAAAATATGTAGAAGGCCGATCTATAGAGTTTGCAAAATCTTACGATGAAAGTGGACCTGGAACGCCGATTTTCTTCATCTTATCCCCTGGTGTTGATCCATTAAAAGATGTTGAAGCCCTTGGAAAGAAGCTTGGTTTTACGACCGACAACAAAAATCTCCATAATGTATCGTTGGGACAGGTATTATTAGGCTGACTTTCTTATAATATAATTTAACGTTTTAGTATATTTGTTATATGACTTTGTGCTTTGATTTGAAATAGACTCCTTCAAATAAAAAGGCCTTTGCCGTCCAAACCAATTAATTTTTGTTATTGGAATAATTGCATTATTAATCAATTCTAACTGCTTTGATATGATAAATTTTCCTTTTACCCTTAATTAATTACTGGTCTGTAACATATTCTCTAACATTAATTAATCAATGTCAATATTTTAGGGTCAAGAGGTAGTAGCTGAACAAGCTTTACAACTGGCTTCCAAAGAGGGACATTGGGTTGTGTTGCAGGTATGTAGTGAAATGCGCAGAATTGCTACATTTTTTAACACTGGACTATTATTGGGCTCATTTGTTTTTCATTCAAGTTATTTTTTGGTCAGAAAATTTGCTAATCTTTGTTTTACAGCTATACAGTGACGTTTCTTTGGAATTTTTTCTCTGTATTTAGAATATTCACCTTGTCAAGAAATGGCTGCCCATACTAGATAAGAAACTTGAAGCATACTCCTTTGGCAGTAATGAAAGCTATCGGGTTTACATGTCCGCAGAACCTGCTCCAACCCCTGCTGGGCATATTATTCCTCAGGGAATATTGGAAATATCAATCAAGATTACCAACGAGCCTCCAACTGGCATGCACGCTAATCTCCATAAATCACTGGATAATTTCAGTCAGGTTGGTCAAATTATCTTCATTCTCATTATTGTATTTTGGCCTATTATCATTAATCAAGTTTTTGAGAGATTTTTAGGACGTCATCATAATGAGTTTAAAGACCTCGCATTACAAAATCACATTTAATCTGAAATGGCTTTTTGAAGAGCTTTAAGAATTGCATTTTTCTCATGAACTGCGGCATAACTGCTGCAACAAAACCTTAAAGTGATATGATCCTATACTCTTTTAAGGTGCACAAGGTTGACACCATTATAATGTGGACGGAAAATATGGATTTAATGGGTCTGTTTTGGAAGGATTTGCCGCATTATAGTTTCTTCAGGGAATATTTGAACATTCTTGAAATTAGCTTTTGTTTACCTAGGAAACACTGGAAATGTGTTCGCGTGAGAACGAGTTTAAAAGTATCCTATTTGCTCTTTGCTATTTTCATGCTGTTGTTGCTGAACGAAGAAAATTCGGCCCTCAAGGATGGAACCGAGGCTATCCCTTTAATACTGGTGATCTTACTATCAGTGTTAATGTTCTCTATAACTATTTGGAGGCTAACTCTAAGGTAAGTGTGCTTCTTTTCAGTACTGTGGATTTCACCCTTTTATGCATGTCCTGTTTACTGACTGTCTGGTTCAGAATTGTTTGCGCAAGTATTTCAGAAATGGCATAAATGAAATATGGACCTCAATGTGATCAGAGGTGGTGTTGTACTTTCGCCTTTGCTTGCCTTCATTGAGATCTTATTTATAAATTGTGATGAGGTAGTTGGTACATTTTTTATCAGGTGCCCTGGACAGATTTGCGATATCTATTTGGTGAGATCATGTATGGTGGACACATTACTGATGATTGGGATCGAAGACTTTGCAAAACGTATCTAGAGGAATATATGAAGCCTGAAATGGTATTCTTTTTCAAGCTTTTAATTTGATCTATTGCTTTCGATTGACTAAAATTGTGTCTTTAGCGTTGCCCGTTTGAAAGTCATTTTATATAGGTAAATGAATCTTGTATAATAAATGATTGGATTTACAGAAGTACTTTTGCAATATTTAATTTTTGTGCCAATTACTCTTTATTATCCTTCTTCATCTGGTAGCTAGTAATTACTCTGCAGCATAATTGTTAGGCAAAGGAATTTTCGCTGATTATATTTCCTCAATGTTCCGTATTTCGCCACTTACACTTATTAAACTGTCAAGTCTACAATGTTTCATATCATTTGACTAATAATTTTACAGCTTGACGGAGAACTGAATCTGTGTCCTGGTTTCCCGATTCCTCCAAATATGGATTATAAAGGATATCATCAGTATATTGACGACGTTTTGCCTCCAGAAAGTCCTTACTTATATGGTCTTCATCCAAATGCTGAAATTGGTTTCCTTACTGCCACGTCTGAGAACCTCTTTAGAACAATTCTTGAATTACAGCCAAGAGACGATGGAGCCTTGGGTGGAGGTGGACAAACAAGAGAGGAAAAGGTAATTAACGTTCATCAGTAATTATATGACTTCAGGTACTTCACTTTAGATGAATTTATATCTATATGTTTCATGTATATAATTTTTTTTTTTAATCAAAAATCTTACAAAAAAGCTATTTAGGAAATTATATATGGCCATTAAATTAAAGACATCCAAATAAACTGCAATAAATGTACAACTGCAATAAATGTACAACTGCAATAACCCACACGTAAAGAGATTAAAATACCGATCAATACCTACATGCGGAAAACGAAAAAAGAGGAGGTTAGTGGCTATTTGGCGTATAACAATAGTATTGAGTTATCCTAGCAAAACCGTCTAGTTTCGTGGATAAAATTTAGAATCAGCTTGAGTACATTTCTTTTGCGTCACTAGAAAGGTCCTTATCTCCATATAATATCAATCGTACAAAAATGTCATTTGAAAGGCTATTGGTCTGGGCAAAGGGCTGTAATATTCCAGAAAGTCCAGCTAGAAGATCTCGTCGTTGAATGTCAAGTGAAGGGCAAAGCAACAAGAAGCGCTCCGTTTCCTCATCAATACCGTCATTCGTAGAGCACAATGGGCGTACGGCGTCCCTAAAATTGTGATTGAATCTGTGGAAACTTAATTAACTGAGATCCACCCTTATTTGGGAAATACACGATATTAGGTCGTGAATCCCAAGGACAGATTTTGTGAAGGGGGGGGGGGTGAATTATTGATAGGAACTTTGTCTTAAGCACAATAACAGACGGTGCAAGCCAGATTTCAAGTTTGTTCTATTCATATATGCAATAAGGATAGAAGCTGGAATGAAATTTTGCTGTTCTTGCCCTTATTCGCCCAACTACATCTTGGTTGCGAAGAGAGAGTAATTTGACTGATGAAATGATGGGATTGGTTTCTTCCATTCATGGGTGTGTGACTATTTATGATAGTATAGAACAAAGTAAGGCGTCTACTCCACCTTCGGGAACTGAGAGACTGCAAGACGTGCTCAGTTTACATTGTTGCACGTGATGTTCCTCTCCATGCTTCAGTTAAAGCGGCAGAATACTGAACAGACTCTAATTTTTCAATTATAATGATGTTTTGACTGAATTCACATAGTTTAGCTGGAATAGGATGAAAAATATCCAAGTAGCCCAGGTGGTCGGGCATAAAGCTTATATTATTATTTTAGGGTATGCCTATAAGATAATCAAAAATAGATTTAGCAACTGTTTCATATATTTAGCCTCTTCAGACAAATCAAGTTTTTAATGAATATTTAAACCATTTCATGTCGCGTAATAAGAATATAGACCTCACGCTTTGTACCTTTTCGTATTTTGAAACTGTCAGTTTTTGTCAGTTTGACAGTGAATTGAAGGATTTTGAGGATTTTAACTTCTTTAGTTTGAAAAACAGGAACATCTTTTGGCAAAAATAGCGTGACGCTATCCTAATTTGTTAAACTTGTTTCTGATCCCGTCAATCATTTGATAATTTTGCTTTTCATACCTCGTCATATTTTTTTGACATCTGAATAGAACCCTTCCCGAATTTCAAGAAAGATATCAACTGTAAGAGCCTGATAAGGCAAAACTCGTTGAAAAATTGTTGCTAAAAGCATTAGGATTAAAATTGCTTGGTTTTTATTATTTGTAAAATCGTTTCAGGTAAAGCAAGTTCTGGATGAGATATTGGAGAAGTTACCTGAAGAGTTTAATATGGCAGAGCTAATGACAAAGGCTGAAGACAGAACTCCGTACACTGTTGTTGCTTTACAGGAATGCGACAGAATGAATACATTAACAAGCGAAATGAAAACATCCTTAAAGGAATTAGACCTTGGTTTGAAGGTTAGTCTTCAACTCAAATAACACTTTTTTGTTTATTTTCCTGATTATATCACTCTGCCAGAACCTATAAGACTATACAAAAAGTTATGACATTCAATAACCAGGTGGTAACATGTGCAGATTTACCTCTTTGTTCGGTAATAACTACGTGATCTTACTTACAGGGAGAGCTTACTATCAGTACGGCTATGGAAGATCTTTCAAATTCTTTGTATTTCGACCTTGTCCCTGAGTCATGGACGAGGCTTGCTTATCCATCAATGCAAGGGCTAGCTGCATGGTTTATCGATTTACTTCAAAGAATCAAGGAGCTGGAACAGTGGACATCAGACTTCAACTTACCCAATGTTGTTTGGCTTGCTGGGTTGTTTAATCCCCAATCATTCTTAACAGCTATTGAACAATCGATGGCAAGAAAAAATGAATGGCCTCTTGACAGAATGACGCTGCAAGTAGATGTTACAAAGAAGCAAAAAGATGATTTTAATAGTCCACCGCGAGAGGGTGCCTATATTCATGGTCTATTTATGGAGGGTGCAAGATGGGATACTCAGACTGGAATGATAGCTGAATCTCGATTGAAAGAACTCACTCCATCCATGCCAGTCATGTTTATTCGTGCAATTCCTGTTGATAAGCAAGATGCTAGAAATGTCTATGAATGCCCCGTTTATAAAACACGCCAAAGAGGTCCAACCTATGTTTGGAACTTCTTCCTTAAAACAAAAGAGAACCCCGCTCGTTGGACATTGGCAGGAGTTGCCCTTCTACTTGGAGTTTAATAAAAGCTCTAAAACCAAGCATCCTTAAGATTGTAAATATATTCGTGAAGTTTTTACCTAGGATTAAATGACAACTTTTGATTATATCCTTCATTTTGTAAGGGTATTATTCTTTAGATTCAGGCATAGAAAGTGGTTTACTGTTTTTTTATTTATGAGGTTCGTAACTATCAGCGCACGTTCTTTTTTGGAATCAGTCTGACATTGATAAAACCTTTAAAATCTTCAATATCTATGATGGGGAAACTCTATTATGTAATGAGTGCTGTTTTGCCTGGCTAAAAGCAAAGATTTGTACTTTTTTCCGTTGATAGAGCTTACATACAAACCAGTAGTTACCAGCAAATTACAAATGAACCATTTTGCATTTTTACATAATCTACATACATACATGAAGATGTGAGGATAGAAGTAGAAAACAACTGCGAATTCATCTCTACAAGCCTGTTTCGTGAGTTCTAAGGCTCAATCGACAGGAGAATTTAATGAGGATAATAACTATCACTTATAAGTACCGTTGTTTTCAAAATTAGCATGTGGGCGGGGCATTAAAGATGTGTATATAATTACGTAATAAAGATTTGTTTCAATGTTGGAAAGAACACTTGTTCATTTCGCTTGTTTAGTGTAGAAAGTTCTGGTTG
This sequence comes from Chrysaora fuscescens, assembly GCA_009936425.2. NCBI lineage: Eukaryota > Metazoa > Cnidaria > Scyphozoa > Semaeostomeae > Pelagiidae > Chrysaora > Chrysaora fuscescens. The sequence continues at coordinate 3,764 of JAACYV020217309.1, read as the reverse complement.
GCGGATAATGATTTAGTTTGATTTAGATAATGATAAAATTTTTCTTTTAGGCAAAGATTACATCCTTTGCTTGCGCTATTACATCGTATGTTTGCAAGATGAGACTGAGAATGTCACTTTGTTGTATGTTTTTCGTTTGGCTCGTGATTTTTCTGACATTAGATTATTTGAAGTTTCATTTTTTTTATCATTTCATTTTTTCAGTGATTATTTTTTCTTCCGCGCAGCGGCGTTGATCATGCCTATATGTGGAGTCTGTAATGCCGGATTTCTTTTTAGCGGCCTTTTAATAGTTTAGAAACGTCAGTTATTTGACGAAACAAGTGTCTTTTGCCCTGACACAGTGACCAATCCAGTTTTGCTGCTGTCTGTGGATGAAATTTGACAGCCTCCCGCGTTCGCAAATTTCTAGAATATCGTCGTTTGTCAGCCTGAATTTCGTGAAAAATCTTTCAGGGGCCTCCTCATCGTCATATTTTCTCTTACATTTGATCTTACTCGTGTTTTGCATCCCGCCTCTGAGCATCTTCCTTTGAAACCCGACGTAAGTCGAGTAAACTTTCCTGTCTGTTTAGCTATCAAACACCAGCATTGGCAGCCGTACAAGAGTTTTGATCTGATAAGCGATTCTAAATAATCAATCCTTGTTCTCAACGCGATTGAAAAATTCGTAAAACAATCTTTCAATTCGCAGAGTTTACAGGTCGCTGGCGTGATTCGGTTTTCCAACTCTGCTTGACTGGTAGAGCTTTGTGGTATTCTAGCTTGGCGCTGAGGTACTTTCAAGCTAAATTCATTCGTCGCATTTATGTCGAGTCAAATTCAACTATTGTAATTTAAGCTATGATAAATCCATCGTCTGAATCCACTTGTTAAACTTGACTCAACTTTATGATGTTTTGTTAGATGATCTAACACAAGTGCGACCTGGATTCAAACGATGGATTAATGTCGAGTCAAATTCAAATGATTTCTAGTCTGGTCCGTCGTTTGTCCTTGTTGAAGCGAATTGAGCATGCGAAATAGTTGTAAAAAATGGCACTTTTCTTCGCTTTCATTACATCTATTTGGAAATAAACATGGCGACTTTTGCTGGTGATTACAACAATTCTTTCGAAACTGACAGCGATGAGGAGAGCTTTCAAGTATGTTGCTCCACCAAGACGACGTTTAAAAACCTAGTAAGCACTTGCAGAGCAGAAGAAGAGGAAGAAGATGCCGACGAAGCTATTGATGAATCTTGTTCGTTAAAAGTTGGGCATATGAAGAAGAACGGGAAGACAACGGGGAGGAAGGCCAAATGGAGTTCAACATTCATTTACTCCATCAACCCCAGCAGCTTTTCCTCGCTGTCAGGCCACAATTTCGCTACTGTGTCCTCCCAGAACATTTCAACAATCAGCTGACAAACCTCAACTACGATGCCACACATGGTTGACTCGCCAATGCCAGCCATCTCAGAAATCGTGTAAATGTAGTCACCCCTTTCAAGACGATATCACAATAAGTCACCCCTTCCAAGACGATATCACAACAAGTCACCCCTTCCAAGACGATATAAAGACCATCACCATCCATCCATGATTTCTCCTCAAACTTCGGCCTAATGTTGGCCAGGGAACTGGATCGCTTTCTCTCAGAATTGTCATTAATTCTGTTAGTAAATCTGATATGTTTAAAAGAAAATTTCTTTTTTGCGCTTTGTGCAAACATTCGTTGTCAAGCCTTTTTTGGTAGAAAATTGATAATAGTGAAATACCCCATGTATGCGTCCCCCAATATCTAATTAAATTTAAGACAAATTCGACGACTGAATCAACGCTGGGCTTAATTGTCAATTGTAGTTGAATTTGACTCGACATAAGTGCGACGTATGAATTAAGCCTAAGTCAACAAAGTTCTTGATTTTGAAGTCTCCGAACAATCTTTTTCGGGTATTCATTTTTAGGCAGTACTCGCTGAAAACGTCGTTGAGAATGTTTAGCATTATTCAAGCAGCTCAAAAAATTCTGGATCGTTGTCCCATGGGTTGGGGGGACCCCTTATTTTGAGACTTTTGGCAGGATTCGGCTTGAATCTTGCAAATTTTGACGATTTCCTCGGCTGAGATGTTTTGGTCAGCAAGGTCGGGCTGGGTCTTTAGCTCTTGCAGAACTGCAGGCGGCAGACGTCAGTGACACGGGTTGTAGTCAACTTTTTTTATTTATTTGGCTGATTTCCTGGGGAAGGGGGTTGCAAATCAAGACACAACGAATCGGTGGTCCGAGTGGAAGTCATAAATCGTTCTCATTGACAGTCGAGGCAAAACTGTTTGAGAAATTTGGTGGTAGTTGGAGATTGAGGATTTTTCTGGTCTTGACGTCGTTTCTTTACCACGTGTATTTGTGCACGGGCTTGTGTCTGAAAAAGGTGTTCGAAATGCAGTGTTTGGATTCAACTAGAAATAGAATGAGACAAATACTGTTGTCATTGTTGACCATGTCTTCACGGTAACCTCCGGAGTAAGTCGGCAGCGTATGGCGTTTGTTTTTAGCGTTGAAATCACCCAACAGCAGGAGTTGTTGGACCGCGTCTGTCGTCGACTGCTTTTTGACTTCGGTCGAGTCGTAGCCGGAGAGCACTTTTTGATTTGCATACCAGCGACTAGAAATTCGGCAGCGATAAGGCGGGGACTGATGGATTCGATGGAGTTGACTTTGTCGGCATTCGGACAAGCGAGTTTACGATTGACGACACAGGATGCAGGACGTAAGAAAGTTTAGTACTGCGCATGCACGCGGCGATACTACCTTTTCCAGCCACGTCGTCTTCGTCTCGTTGAGCACGCAGCTTTCAAGGTTTCACGCCCTCATCACAATGCAGGTAAGAATATCAAATTAAAATACTACCGATTCAATAGTACTTTAAGAAACTGTAATTTTTGGAAAAAATACATTCCTGTTCTTTATTTAAAATACACACGATAAAGATATTGCAATGTTTCTATTTATTCCAGATTTTCTCTTCAGTTCAAGTGGTTCAAGCAGCATGGCCTATTCCTCTTGCTCAATTGCAGAGTCAGAAAGTCGAATGCAATCCAATACAACGTGTGTAGTGTTTAAAAATACACTTTTTAGAGTCTAGATAATGAGAAATGAAAATTGTCATCTAAAATATCATCAATAATTAATTAGACTCTTTCTGTTACTGTGCATTGGTGTTTTAAATAGATGATGAATTATAAAAGAACAGTATTCACATACATCCTCCATTTCAAATGTCTATCTATGTAAATATTTGAAATCTATTTTCAATTTTATTCCTGGCCAGATTGAAAATGGTATGGACTAATGACCATGATGTTCTGCTATGCAAAGAAATTTTGGCAGAGCAGCCCTTTCAGTTTAGGACAGGCAGGGACAACCTAAAAAACAGCATTTCGCAGGGCAAAGCAGAAATAATTAGTATGTTCTCGCAGGGCAAAGGCTATCAGAAATCAAGCTTCACAAAGTTTTTTAATTTCTTTTTACTTTATTATCAAATTTACTACATACAGAATTCTTTTATTCCTGTGACTACTTCCACGTGGTGTGTGACATTGCCATTCCTAGATGCTATGAAGTTAATTGAAGCAACTGTACAAAATCTTAAGGAGATTCGCATTGATAACAAGGCTATGGATGCAAAGTTAGATGCTATAAATGAGTTTGCTAAACAGTATGGAATAGATTCAGCAGCTGAGTTTAGTAGAAAGCATCGACTCAGATTGCAGCCAAGAAGGATTG
>JAACYV020217198.1:0-21331 GCA_009936425.2 Chrysaora fuscescens | reverse complement strand
CGAGTGACGATTCAATAGATGAGTGGCTACCATAGAACATACACATTTATTTCTTAACTTTTCAATTTCGAAGATACTTTTTGTCATTTAGCAGTTAACATGTAGCATAACAGGAAATAAGTAGGGTTTTGCATGCCTAAGATACCCCAAGCAAGTCATCAAAAAAACCTCCTATTCAAGCGTATACATTATCACTTAGAAAAATCGCCCAAAACAGTCATCAATATCAATGTTTTAAACTGGCTGATCCGCCATGTTTGTCACGTGACACATACTTTAACTAGCGATAACTCGATATCGGTAAGTCCGATAGTAGTGTTGTTTTATAGTTTTTTGCTTCTTTTTGGGTGCTTAACAAAATGGCATAATTTATTTTTCAATATTTTGGGGTAGAATTTTGGCTGACCGGAAATGCTGACATCGTCAATCACGTGACTTCTATTGTTTTACAAAAATGTACCCAAGTCTAAAAATAATCGCCAGACCTTCAATTACCCGAATCCGGAATAAAATCATTGGTTAGGCACTTTGCCAGATTGTTACAAGGAATTCCCTGTCTAAATATTAATATTATATGTTATTTAAAGTGCCTATCAGGTCGGAAAATGTTTTTCCTACAAATTGTCTTAAATCGAAGCTTAGTACATAAATGGCGAACTTTCAACACTTGTGCAACTTTGCAACCTTCAGATACCCTTAAAAGGGGCTTTAAAGGTGCCCCACTCTGCAGAACATTGCGCAACATGCGGTCTGGGCCGAGCGGAATGTGTGACATGTACTCCGGAAGGATGTTTTGCTATCTATCGAAGAGACAAACGCAAGTCACAAGGCAGTGCCCACTAACCAATATCAAAACGCTGTTAATTTCGTTTAAATGATTCAGAACCAGAGCAAAACAACTCTGTAAGCGAAAGTTTGGCGGATTTTGAGGAAGAAATCGAAGGGCCTGAAGGTGCGACAGCCATAGATGACGACGCTGAGATCGATAGGCCGTACATGGGAGAGCCTCTCGCCGACGAGAATTGGTTGAGAAACTACAACAATCGCAGAGAGGAGGAGAGATAACTAAATGAAGTGCAAGTGAGACGACTAAATGGTACTTTCTCAGTTGAATCTTGGTAAGTAACATTCTGAATGAAATTAATTGCACAGAAATTACTGCGAGTACGAAAGTTGATCTATTACTCACTTAGGCCACTTGTTAAAACAAATAATCCTTATTAGCACAGTTTCGTATCAACTAAGTTTGATAGGGCTGTAATGTTTTCTGTCATCAAATGCAGGTTTGGAAAAAGCTTCTATGGAATCTTTCAACATAGAATTTGTCATTACTACTTGCAAGATCTAAAAGGTTACCTACTTTCCTACCCAGATAAAAAATACAAATTACAAATCAAATAGGCCCATATCCCCATCCTATATCTATAGACCTATATCCCCATCATATGCATATAAAAATTAGTTTCTTGCAGGTGTGCTTGCGGCCATTGCCATGTTGGAAGGCTAGCCAATGCAAAAGATTGCCAGTGCTGTAGGGAATTGGAGGAGGTGCCAATTTGCCTGAACGATGAAAGGGTATTTGATGATGTTAATGAAATTCCTCAATGCATCACCCAGCATCCTGGATTTTCAGAAGTCTGTCTTGGCAAATGGTCACTGCGGCACTTGGCAGATAAATATAAAACCAAAGATAATGTCAAATACAGAAGAACTGGTACCGAGAATGGGTAAGTGCTTTTCAATAGAAACAATTTCACACCCCTAATACTAGGCAAAGTGTCCACCACTGCCCAGAAATGAATTATTAATGTATCTCTTTTCATGTCATGCAATTTGAAGGATATATAGATATCATCAGCAAGTTAGCCTTTCCAAGGAGATAAGTAAACACAAGTTTTATGTATGATTGCGAGCCTTGATTTTGCATTTTATTCATACCAAGTCAACTTTTCTTTGAAGCCATATGGCAGAACAATTTCAATATCCTGTTCTACTTTAGGTCTGGGTCTTAACTTGTTACACTATTTTGCAGGTTCTTCAGAGCAGTGGCATACAGGGAGTTTACCAGACTTGTCCATGGACGGCTTGGTAACAACAAACGCATCCCATTGCCAGCATGTGCATACCACAGGATAAGAATCAGATTTCCAGGCACAGAGCTGAAGGGTTTTGAAAATGGAGAGTGAATTCTAATATAGCTTCTGTATAAGCAACTAAATGAAGTAAAATATAAGCACTTTGATATCAATCGAATCAAGCAAAAAGTTTCAACCATAGCCCACTATCAAGCTGTGCTCATTCTATATCACAGTACTTGCATTTGAGTTCATTTAGTTGTTTATCTTTGTACTTACACAAATACTACACAGAACCAGAGAAATGTTTGATAATATAAATAAAATGGTGTATATCAAGATACTACAAGATTCAAATAGAAAGAACCAAAAAAGTTTTCAACACAAGGCTTTCTTTCCTAGAGCAAGACTCTGCTATGAAAATAATGATTTGAAAAGCCCAAGAGTCTTCTCGAAATTTTTTTTGTCTTGAGAATTCAGCTCCTCTTGCTGGGGTTGATCATGTTCCAGGGCAGATCTGACAGCCTAAAATAAAAAGAGTCTATTAGAATAAAAAATAATATAAGTTTTTTTTGTTGCTGGAAATTCAATGAAAATCATGTTTCTGTGATAATGGTCTCAGAGTTGAGCAAAACTAAGAATAACACACCATTCTGTGTTTTCTTGATCTTCTTGTGCACCTCGGTGACATCGCAGTTGCTTCGGCCTCTGATTCCACTGGCGCTATAAATATCGAAGGCAGAGCAACTATGCCTACATCGTCTCTACATTTATCAGCTTCCCAGAAAAACCAGGCAGTGTCCAGATGGGTCTTTCAAAATCTTCAGCTATAAAATGCTTATTTCGATGGCTTGAAGTAGGCCTGTTTCATGGACAGGAAATCAACCCATTGCCTTCTTCTCCGCTTGGCAATCAGGTTATCCTCACTCCAATATGGAATCCTATGAAGTGAAACTCATTTTTCTCTGCATTCCTTGCTATTACTGTTGTTACAGCCAAACACGACAAATCTGTCCGGCATCTTTGTAGTTGGGTTCACTTGAAATATCCCTTTGCATTTAACCTTATGGCCTAATAAAAAAGAAATTCCTTTCCGGAATACACGTCACAGCCGCTCGCCCCATACCTTTTTCAAGGCACGCGACATTTCGTGATACTGGGGTAGATAAAAACACTCGCCACTGGGGTATTTCAAACGGAACAACATTTATTTGAAGAAAAAACGCAATAATACACATTTGTCTAATATTTTGCAGCTTAAACTCAATTTTTTTGAAATGACCAGATAGGCACTTTAAAGGATCTCACTTGATCTTTCTTGATGTTGCTTGCGTGGCAAAGAGTGACAGCAAGAGAAAAGACTTGCTCTGTGCTTTTCTATGTGTATATGTTCTAATATTCTAATTTTCTAATCTCCTTTAGTTATCTTATTCAGCTTATTTATTAACTTTTTATCAAGGAAACTATTTACAATGCTTTTTTACTTAATAAGGAATGAATGATTAGTTACAATGATAAGAAAACTGGCTATATATGGAATGTAATATTAAGGATGATGAATGCTGTTCTACTATGACATATATGGTAAATTACTGATGGTATGGAAATTAACTACGTGGGTAACATGTAATGATGTAATGGTTGTACTGATGATGTAATGAATGTTTCCTTAAATGGCTAACTAAGTATGATTGTGAAATTTTTATGTATGGAACTATGCTAACTACTACAGTATGACATGGTTATCACAACAGATGCCTCAAAGCTGGGATGGGGCACCGTTTGTGATGATCATGCTGCCAATAGAATTTGGAATGAAAGGGAGAAATATTTTACAATTAATTACCTTGAGACGCTTGCTGTATTTTTTGGTCTTAAATGCTTTGCAACTTGTAATTTGAATTCTCATATCAGAGTGATGTGTGATAATACTACCACAGTGTCTGTTTTAAATCATATGGGCACAAGTCACTCAAAATATCTTAACACACTGCGTAAAGAGATATGAGAGTGGTGCATAGAAAGAGATATTTGGCTATCCTTAGCTCATATTCCAGGAAAAATGAATAAAATAGCTGATAAAAATCAAGAAATGTTCAAAACAGTACAGAGTGGAAATTAGACTCAAAGCTACATGATGCTTTATATGATCTAAAAATTTCCCCTGAAATTGATTTGTTTGCTTCACCGTTAAGCAAGCAATTTTACATATATGCTGCTGCATATCAGCCTGACCAAGATGCCAAAGCTATTGATGCATTTAGCTTAACATGGCAAGATTTAAAACTATATGCCTTTCCTCCTTTTAGTGTAATGCCATTAGTATTCATGAATACTAGATGGCCTCAGTATATGCTAAAGCAAGGTAAATGTCTTAGTAGCACTACTGCTAAATAATAGGCTAACCCTGCCTTGATGATCTAGCTACGTTTATTCCTGAAATCCTATATTGATCGCAATGTTTACAGCTTGTGATGATATAAATAGGCCTACCCTGCTCTGAAAGGCCTGTCAGGTGAATTTTAACCGAGCAAGAGACTGGATCACAGAATATACTGAGTTAAGAGAGGTAGGCAATCGAGAATCCATTTAATGTTATATGACTGTCTAATACTTTCATATAATAATTAAAAATCCCTGCTCAATTGCTTACGTCTAATAATTTATTGCCTAACCTAAAAGGTTTAAAGATTTGTCCTGTTTAGTCAAGAAAAATATGTTTTATAAGACCCTGTTTACACGAGGTTGGTTAAATATTCGAGCGGCCTAATATTTGCACCCAAAAAGAGCCGGTCAAATACTTGCACACTTAGTGATTCCGTGTTTGTACTTTCTTAAAACGCACATGGGCACTAATTGGATATGCTTTTACACGTCAAAACAAGAGCCCGCAAATTTATCATTTTCTTCATTTAGAAAGGCAGTAGACAGTGGAAGGAGAAGTGGCGGGGGCAGGGTGGTAATGGCTCTGTATGATGAGTGTTATGAAATGTGGGCAGGTTCACCTGCAGTAGAGAGTCTGGAGACAGGAATTGAAACATCTACACTTGATAAAGAGGAGGATTCATTGGAAAGTGAAGAAAAAGATACAGAGGTATAGGATTCAGTGCAGTCATCTTCATCCCAGTCCTATCAACGAGATAGTGAGAATGAGGAAAGTCAACAGTAACCAGGGTCAGGGGCTGTCATAAAAGACATGGGGAAGGCAAGAAGAGAATTACGCAATCATTTGATGCACAATTGCTGGATGCAGCAAAGGAAGAGATTGCCCTAAAGAAACGTGCATTGGAGATGATGGAAAGGGCTGACAGAAGGCATGAAGAAACAATGCAAGGTTTCTTACAGAGTATGAACACCATGTCTGCCACCATAGGGAATGGGCTTAATATGCTGCAAGGCTTACTGCAACAACCAAGCCCTCACTTTAATCAACAACCAACCTTCTGTGAAAATTCTCAACAAATCAATTCCCAACGCGAACAGACCTTTTCGAGAAGAAATATAAATGAACAAAGAAAACAAGGCTTGTACATGTCATATCTTGAAGAGGAACCATATTAGGACACAACCAACAATTTGTCTTATATAATTTGTCAATTAATTAAAGTATTTCATAAAAATATTTCTGAGGTTCTTTGCACTTTTTCATCTGCATTTCCCAAAGAGTATTTGTTGCCCAAAATTGCTGGTTGGGATTCATTGTCATTTTTTATTGATGCAGTAACACTTTTTTCAGCCAATGTTTCCTTCTTGATCTCACAAAAATTGTGCAAGATGAAGCATGCATTTATGACATATGGCAATTGATTCATGTTCACATCCATTTCTCTTCTGAAACAGCCAAACCTTGCTTTCAATCTCCCAAATGAGCACTCAATCACCATCCTTGCTGATGACAGACGATACCCATAATATTCTTCCTGTATGCCATTTCCACCACCAGGGAAATCTTTCATTATAAAAGGTAGCAAGGGGTAAGCAGGATCACCAAAAAGGCGTATAGGCACTGGATCTTCATCCTCTAAAATCTTCTTGGGACATGAAGGGATCTCTGCGCTACGTAGCATTTAGTTAATAGTGGAATTGGCAAATATCCGTGCACCATGCACACTTCCTGGCAATTAAATGACCACATCAGTAAAACAGTAATGGCACATTCAAAGAGTAACGATTCTTCCTATTCATGAAGTCTGTTGGATTTTTGCCTGGCTTCTTGATGAAGACATGTGTTCCATCAATTGCACCAATGCATTGTGGAAAGCTGTGTTTTTCTTCAAATCTTGCTGCCAAATATTTGACATCTTCCTCTTTTTTCGGTAGATTAATATATTTAGGACCCAAGTGTTGTGTTATTACAAAGCTAACATTCCTTACAATCTTAGATACAGAGGACCTTGATATGCCAAAAGCATTTGCCACTTTACGATATCTTCCCTCATCAGAAAGGTAGTATAGGAGTACAGCCACTTGTTTCTCCACGGAAATAGGGGCACGCATATTTGTTTGTTGCTTTTGGAGGAATGACCTAAGCTCGTTGCAAAGGTCAAAGAAACTCTCCTTTGAAATTCTTCTGGGACCATGATATTTTTCATAAAATTTCCCCACCAGGCATCTGTTTTTCCAGGCCTTTTCAAAATCTTCGCACACCACATTTCCTTTTGTTGATTCTGTTTGCTATGACACCAAGCTGACGAAGACTGTTGTCAATTATGGAAAGCAGCTTCGATCTCCTTATCCTATGAAAGTTTTCCAAAAGAATTGCAAGAAGAGCGTTTAATGTTGCCACACTAGCCAAATTGCCCAATAACATTACCAAAGCAGCAGCGAGTTTTCTTTGAAAATCATCCATGATACTTGAATATATTGGTAATGAAGTAAGACAGTCATCAACATTTGTAAATGATGTGGGAAGGCTGATTTGGCGCCATAAACCTTGCGGTTTTGCCTCATTATCAAAATTAATTCCCTCGTTTCCGTACTGACCATAAATTTGAACGTTCAAAAGCGTGTAAGCGGGGCCGTCCAAAATTATGGGCTGCCAAGTTACAATTAGGTTGCTTTTTCAGGCGTTCGAATATTCGGATGCCTAAGCGTGCAAGTTTTTGGCCATTTGGTAGTTCCCATGTAGACGGGAAGGCTAAGTGGCCGAATATTCGGCCGCTCGAATATTTAACCGGCCCAGTGTAAACTGGGTCTAAATATAGTGTAGGCAGAAGTCTTTGTTGATTAAAACGTTTTTGCTGTTTTTTAAAAAAAACAATACTTGGAGGAAACATTAATAAATCATAGAATGTTTTTAATGCTTTTGTTTGGCCCTGCGCACTATGATGTATGTTTGCTATTTTGTGACTGCATTGATGATGACTGCATAATGCCAGAGTTATCAATTTTGCCTCCCCAAAGGGCGTTTTCCAAGCATTGAAAGGGCGGGGTTTAAAATTTTTTCCCCAAAACCTCTATATATCTTTTGCCAATAGTCAGGTTAAATCCTGCATCCGCCACGCATTCGGTTTGGTTTTGCAAACTGGTTTATTAGATGAATATGCTGGGTTTCTAACATTTGCTGGTTATTTGAATGTTTTTAACAGCAAACTAACTTGAATCCCGTAAAAATCTGAAAATATGATAATTTGCTGCGGTGCCGTGTGACTAGGCCTAACAGATTTGGCCTCAACAGCTAATATGTGTCAAATTCCAAAGTAAAAGACATTATATGAAGGAAAATCTGTTTGCAAATAATAGAAATAGTTGTTATCAACCCTTTGTTACATACCATATGAAGGCTAGATTTAAATATGACTTAAAATTTTTTTTGGTTGACACCATGCATTCGTGTTCATTCCTGTACTATTGTGTTCTTGTTTATTATTGCGGAGTACTACCCATCTATATTATAAGGCGCGAATGTTTGAATGTATCCCGGGCGTCTTCCCCCGCTGCCTGAGCAGTGTCGAAGCTATTTTATTTTGTAAACTTACTTCTCACGGATTTCTCAAAGGCCCTTCCGCCTTACTGTTTCAGACCTTGCTTGCAGCAAATTGCGTTTTTTGAAAATTTCTTTCTCACATCCAAAGACTCGAATTTCTGCTTGCTTTATGTCGTTTTATTTACGTAAAATTCCTTGAAGTTATGAAGTAAAGGCCCATACAGTTTTCTGTTTTGGTTCGCCTTGCTTTTCCATTCTTTCAAATGCTGTTTACCCACTGTTACAAGACAAAGGACGAATTCGTCTCTTCCCTTTCAATGTCAATCTGATTTCTGTTCTGCTATCTTTCAAATGTCAAATGATGCGTGGTCTCCATGACAGCTTTCATATTGACTATGGATTAATTGTAAAGTAATGCATGTACTTTGCCAGGAAAGGACCTTGAAACGGAGTGAGTTGGAAATATGCGGAAACGAGGACCTATATCAAAATCCATCCATTTTAGGCAAGATTGGGCACGAACGGAAATGAAAATAGTAATCATAATATCTTTTTTCGCTGATTTAAGGATAAAAACGACACAGGAACCTCAGCGAAGCTGCTGCGCAGTGACATTGAGCACGTTAGAATCAAATGTTTTGTTTATATTCATTCTTTTTATCGATGTTAAAGCGATTTAACGATGGAAACGACACAAGAACTTGAGCAAAGATGCCGCTCAGTGGTTGCTTTTCAGAGTGTTTGACGGCAGATCCTGACAAACTGAGAACATTTCTGAAATCGCTGTAGACTATAGAACCAGATTCCGTTGCGGTTATGGTGGCACAAAATTGCTGGATAGCCAGCCTACAGTCGTTTTTTGGTTGAGTTCTGTGTAGGCCAGAATTATTGGTCGCCAAGACAGAGACTATGTGTATCGGAACAAATGCTGATTTTTTCACACGACACAAAATTAGGTAATGTCACTCGTTTTAAATACCTTGGAAACTATGTCACCAATGACTGCTCCATGAAAGAAGAACTCCCATCTCGTATTCAAGCAACATCATGTGCTTTTGGGCGTCTGCGAAAAAGATTGTTTGACGACAAAAACTAAAATCAAAGTCTACAACCAATGTTTAATGCCAATTTTAGTGTATGGAAGGGAAACATCGACTTTATACCAACATTAAGTTCGAAAACTCCGTACCACTCAGCAACAGCATCTACGTCTTATTTTGAACATCAAGTGGGATCATTTCGTCAGCAATGAGGAGGTCCTAAGGTGTGCGGGTGTTGAAGACATCGAATGGAAGTTAGTGGGAAATCGTTTGCGCTGGCCTGGCCATATTTGTAAAATGGATGATAACAGACCAGTAAAGGCACTCTTGTACAGTGAATTATTTCATGGATCTCGGCCTGTTGGTCGACCCTATCTAAGATTTAAGGATACTTGCAGGAGTGCTTGAAAGTGTGGTCATGTATTAGATCTATGGAAGACTGTTGTGGATAGCAGGCAAGAATGGAGAAGGCTAATTTGCACTGTTTGTGAAAGTCATGACATAAAAAGAGTAAAGGAGTGTTTTTGGGTTTCTAGGCGTATTAATATTATTATTATATATTTTCAGATTTTTTAACGGAATGTAAAGATTTTTTCCTTAAAATCTCTATAAGGAGAAACAGAGAAGGAGAGAAATCTCTGAAAGAAGAAAGGATTTTATACTCAAAATTAATAATTTTAAAAGAAAAAAATATTTGAAGCAGTATGGTAGGAAAACAATGTGTTTAAAGGGCTTGAACTCTTTATGACAATCTTTCAAATGCAGCTCTATATACTGATACAAAAAAAATTTAATAGGGTCTACCATCATGTCGTTACTCATTTTAGTGATTCCTTCGTGTCTCTGTTCCCCGCTCCCTGTTCTTACATTCCTCTTTTTAGTCATAGCCTAAAAACAACTGAATGCGAGTTTGAAGAGCAGTAATGGTTGATTCCTTTTCACTGTGTCTGCTCTTAGCAGACAATATGAGAACGGCGCATGTGCATAGTCTACATTAGCAAGCATTGCATGGAGAACGCAACATGAAAGAGAAAACGTTTCGGACCAGGTATTGTCTACTTCAATTGCTACTTTGCTATTTCAAACCCCGCTCTTTTTTCTAAATTGCTCTTACTGATGTTTTGTTTACAATTGCTGCTGAAGAGGACAACAGGCCTAGTCGACGAAGTGCGTTCGTTGCAAAATGAGCATTTTGCCCGTTTAAAGGTGGTTTTAAAAGGTTCCTTTTTGGGACTACAAAAAAACCCTTTCAGAATTTTTGCTCCCGCTTAATAATAGCTTAAAAACAGCCTGCAGTGAGTCGGATGATACGATAACAGCAGCAGGGCCATCGTCAGCAAAAAAAGCACCCAAGGCCATTGCCATTGCCAAAGATTGCTTGACAAAATTTCCCAGTGCCATTGCAAAAGGGAATACTCAACATGCTAATAGAACCAATGTCTATACTGTTAGCAAAAGCTGGATCACTCATACAGCTACTAGGCCGTAAGATCCTCTTGAAGAGGAATGAGATTATAATGAAAGCTATTCTGATGTTGAGGGTGAAGCAGAATATAACCCCAATGTTGATTCTGTCAGCATCCTTGAACAGGACAGCTTAGATGCAGATGTTCAGGCCCTCCTACAAGTTAATGAGAAGGATATGGGGGAAGATACAGACACCCTACTAACTAAGATTCAGGAGGATCTCCTGTTTTAGGCTGACACTGCAGATGCGGTTAATGATAAGCTGGCCGGGATTATTTTGGGGCTTTGGAGTCAACAAGTCTTTAAAGCCTAAAAACTGTAATCTGTAAAAAAAAAGTGCAACAAAGACATTTGGTCAGAGAAAATTGACACATCTGCCAGACAACTTGACCTCACCATGCAAAAAGTACACAACATGATCCTCCACAGTAGTTTTGGGGTCTTTTCATCTCTGACAAGGCTCTGCAAGCTAAGTCCCAAGAGTCATCAAAAATAGCCAGCATGTCCATTGACCTAGCTGCTATTCTTACCAATGTGATGCACAAAATTAGCCAAATTCGCAGGGACAACATGAAGAAAAATTGGGGGTGTTAAGTAAACTTGCAAATGATGTTGCCCCTAATATCCCTCTACTCTTTTGGTCTGAGGATGACCTCAATAAGCAAATCACTAAGGTAGAGGCCGCTAGTACTGCAATTGCAAAAAGCTCTAAAGGGAGATTTGCAAAAAACATCAAGATCCCCCCATATCACTCCCGCTATGGAATGAGGGTCAGAGAGGGTGGAGAGCCAGGGGAAGACCATTCCAGAGATCATCCTGGAGATACAACAGCAAGGGACGGAATTAGATCAGACAGTAAGTCAAAAAATTATGTATGAATTATGAATTTACATTTTGATGTTAATAAACTTAAGTCTGATATCGATAATTACAAAGCTGGCAATGTCCAAAATTTTACTGCTAATTGGGCGGAGTTTTCTCCAAATGTTTTTGTGACACTGATTATTAGGTATGGTCTCACTATTGATTTCATTGACAAAAAACCGTCTTTTTTTGCTCCAAACGAGGTGGCTATAATTGACTTGGAAATTAAAAAATTGCCCAAAAAAGAAGTCATTGTTGAAAGTACTCGGTGTGCTGGAGACTTTCTCTCTAGCATATTTACCAGGACTAAAAAAGATGGCCCTCGTAGAATGATTCTTGGGTCAGGGCTTGACTCGAACCTTCAAATTAACAAAACAAACAACAACTTACTAGAATACGTGTATTTAATCACAATAACGTCACCCTAGATTTAGGGTGGCCATAAAAACGCCAAAATTTCTCCAAAATACCAATTCTGAAAAACTCTAGAAACCACAATATTACAGATAGTTTTGCCTATCTGGCAGAGCGCTTAAGAGGATTAAAATCGCAGAGCTTAGCCCCTGGGCGGAGCGCGAAATACGGTCAAAATACGCTGATCTTTTCCATGTGGCAAGGAGCAACGATCTACCAAAATACCATGAACTTTTCAACGTGACCAGAAGATCTAAACAAAAAACAAATAAGAGGCAAGAAGGAGGCTGTAACAAGCTTGGGAAAGTGGTATGGCTAGAAAGGGAAAATAATGCTAGGAAAGCGTGCGACGGAGATAACTGAAGACGACGTATTGGAAGAACCTGGGTCCGATCGGATGTTGGTGGAAAGCATGAAGTCTCAGGAGCCAAGTGCATTCATCGGTCTTGATATCATCACGTAGACGGGCTCACGGTGGTGAGAGTGATTTATGATAGAGACAAACATTTGTTAAAGTGCCGGAATGGTTGATCTCTGAAACCACGTGTTGAACGTTTGCCGTGAAGATACGTCTGCCAGCGGTGAACAATAAACGTTGTACGATTGACAAAAGTGCTGGGCATGCTGACATTAGTGCCGTCCGGATGAGAACAACTGCCTTGGTGTCACAGTGATAAGCAGGCGTTTTACTGGGAAAATATTTGCTAAAAAGATCACCAAGTAAAAGTAATAATTAGGAGAAAAGCTTCATCCCCGGAAAAAAAAGTTTGTGCAACGTTATGCAGCCAAGGGATGGGTAAACCACGAACATCTGAAATAAATACCAGTTTGCTATTGGTTGTGATCCGCGCACTAAACATAGATTACAATTCTGAGAATATAAAATCAAGGAGACGCAATACCCCGTAGGTTGAAGCTATTACTATTTCAAAGAAATGCCTCGATTATGCTGCTAGTGAGGCGCCAGTGGTGTCGCGAACATGGATCACAACTAGGAGTAGATGGCTGTGAGAAAAGAACTGTGTAATGTAACAGGAAACTGTCGCCTTATGAAAAATAAACAATGCTTTGGAGAACTGTTATCATAAAATATGTAAACAATCGGTAAAAAATCTGTATGATACTGCATACGTAAACTTGGCGATGATCATGGAAGAACCAGGTGGCACAATAAGCTTGCAACACCACCCAAGTACAAGTGAGACGGAAGCTTGAATCGTAAGCTTGCGCCACAAAATAAGTCAGGAATACTAAACTTGATAACCCTCTTTTAGAAAATTAAACTTAACTAATAAGCTTATATCACAAAAGAACTGAGAAATATCAACTTGAGAACTACCTTGTATAAAAAACAAACTTGAATGATAAGTTTGCGTAACAAATTAAGTAAAGAATATTGAACTCTAGAACCGCTTCGTGGCAAAATAAGCTGGAATAATCAGCTTGCAAAACTAACTGAGTAAAAATTATTAAATCAAACTCGATGAAAAATATATTACTCCAGAACCGCCTTGTGGCAACATAAGCTGGAATAATCAGCGTGCGTAACGAAGTGAGCAAAAATATTAAATCAAACTCAATGAAATTATTGAATTTCAGAGCCACGTCGTGGCAAAGATGAGCAGGAATAAACACCTAGCGTAACAAACTGAGTAAAAATATTAAATCAAACGCGATGAAAAAATTGAATTTTAGAACACCTCGCGGTAAAAAGAAGCTGGAATAATTAGCTTGGGTAACAAACGGAGTAAAAATATTAATGCAAACTCCAAGAAAATTTTGAATTTAAGAACCACCTTGTGGCAAAAAATAAGCTGGGATAAGAAGCCTGCGTAATAAACTGAGGAAAA
The DNA here is from genome assembly GCA_009936425.2 of Chrysaora fuscescens. Classification (NCBI taxonomy): domain Eukaryota; kingdom Metazoa; phylum Cnidaria; class Scyphozoa; order Semaeostomeae; family Pelagiidae; genus Chrysaora; species Chrysaora fuscescens. The sequence continues at coordinate 7,695 of JAACYV020217198.1, read as the reverse complement.
AATATTAAATTAAACTAGATGAACAATCTTGAATTTTAGAACCACCTCGTAGCAATTTAGCTGGAGTAATAAGCCGGCGGAACAAACTGAGTAAAAATATTAAATCAAACGGGCTGAAAGGATTGAATAACAGAACTAAGCTGGAATAATCAATGTTAAACCAAATTAGATGAATTATTGAATTTCAGAACCACTTCGTTACAAGATAAGCTGGAATAATAGTCTTGAAATTAAGCATTACAGGGGCCCGGTATGGTGGTGCGATATTGGATGTGAGGAGGAATACCAGTCAGCCTCAAAGAATAACTCTTTTTATAAACCGGAGTAATATTAATGATGAATAATAAACTTGATGAACCTTGTTGAAGGGTAAACTTCGAGAAAAGCTTGAAGAAAACTGGGGTAAGCTTGAAGAGATTTGGGTAATATTGACTAGGAATAATAAACTGAAAAACATCACCTTGGATGAGGAGAATATATTTTTATAGAAATGAGTTGACTGCAATGAGGTTGCTCGATCCATTGATGCTTGGGAGTTCAGTGGAACCGCGCTGACAGGAATGCGAGTGGGTGCGTGAAGAGGGTCGTCTTAACTTGCATTGGGAATACGAAGAACGCTTGGAGGACAAGCCATTTGTGTGGGTACGAAGAAAAAAGAAGGATAACAATTTACTATTGGGAACAAATATTCTCCTTATATTGACCACATAGTATGAATAATGAACAGGGTCAGTAAAATCGAGCTAATGTTATGGAGACGTTGTTTAAATATATAATAAGGTACAAGATAGAATATTAAGTTAATTTTGTGCCGATCGCGGGAGGATCGGTATGCTGAAAAGCAACTTGTCTGTCAGACGTACCGAGAACAACTGTAGATGTAATTGCTCTAGACCTGCCTGGGAAAACTATCACAAGCAAGAAAAAAAAAAACAATAACAAATACATCTGTCGCTATTGAAGTAGGACATGAGTACATCAAAGTAGGCAAGTGATTAACAACTCTTACCCAGATGACCGATGCTTCAGGTGTGCCTAAGTTGTTTCTGTGGTCTGTAGTGGCAAGTTTGTAGAGGCCTTGCCTTTACATCGGGCCTTCTAGTTGGCACTTCAAACGTACTTGTTAGTTTAATCTTACTGCCTTCATATGGTAATGTCATTTTTTCCACATAAATTGTACAGCAAGCTTCGTCTTGCAATATTTCTTTTGTAAGATAGGAATTCTCAAGGAAATTTTTTCTTGAATTTTCACGTCGTGTCCACGATGGAAGTAGGTAAAAGGTATCAAAAAATGTTGACAGCAATAAATTCATGTCAATGGAGTCGCTATAAAACTAGAATACTTCAACAAAAAGTGACGGACATTGCCAGTTATACGATAGAGAAGAGCAAAATATTTAATATCCGTACTTGACCTAGAAGTGACACTGGATGAGAAGAAGTTACAGCAACGAGAAGATACGCCTTGAGGAGGTCTGGGCCGAGTTCGAGCAAATAAGGAGCGCTCCTTCTCAGCGTTAATATACATTTACTCCGTATAATGTTCAATTATAATGCCCATTGATATTAACCCCACTGTCAAGCTAGAACTACAGTGGTGGCTTGATAAGATTGCTGATACTTGCAATAATTTACACTTGAATAATATTGATATTTTCATATGCACTGACAGTAGTATATAGTCTGGAGGAATATGAGCGGATACGGTACCAAAAAACTTCGTTTTGAAAATGAGCAATAACAAAATGGCGGCGACAGGATTCTTTTCAAAAGAAAATAAATTTTTTCGCTTTAAGAACACAAAAAAATTCTCTTTTTTGTTTTGTGATATTTCAATAAATTGAAACTGTGCAGTGACTTATTCAATTCACATGACTTATTGAAGTTTTATAAAAAAATATATTTTTTGAAATGATTGTTCATTATGTTTTGTAGAATAGAGAAAGAAATCAAAATGGGAGGATGGGGTGCTTTTGCCAAGGCTGGATTTAAAACCCTAACAAAACAAGCAATGAAAAGTATGGCTAAAAAAGCCGTTATGGATTTTGCAATTGAGGGTGCGAAAGGTGCAATTCAAGCTGGTGCATTAATAGTAACCGAAAAAGCTTTTGGAAGAGGGAAAAAAACTCGAAGAAAACGGAGGAAAACATACAAGAGGAAGGGGTCACCGTCTTATTAATTTAAAAAATTTAACCACCGGTATGAGTACTGGAATAGTATATTATAAAACAATAAGAGGCGGAGGTTTTTCAAATCCACCGTATATGACTAGTCCTACGAGGGGAAGAGGACGAAAAGAACCACACAGATGTTCAAGTTTACCACCACCAATTACTCATAATGCATTCTAACACAATGTAAAAATGCTTAATAGAATGAAAAAATTGAAAAAAAAATTATGATTCTTTTTTGGTTTAATAGCTATCAGGTTCTTCTTCGTAACGTAGTACTGCAAGTACATCATTAATTTGATCAATTCTTTGCTCTACAAGATATCCTAAGGTTCCTAACTTATCTTGTAATTTCACAACACGTCTTCATCATATCTGCTGTAGTTCATGTTGATGAAACTCCGTGATCCTATCTTAATAGAAGCTCTGAAAATCTTCTTGATTTGGCCCCGAATTGTACTAGCTTTCCTACCCTCGGAGTCAGTTGTACTGTCTGGCGAAGCAGATTCAATAGGCGGGGATGTATTGGCGTTTGTGACTTTTGCCCACTCCATATACGCGAGCCTGTTCACCTCATCCATATTTTCTTCTGGCTCGGTGTTTATATCTTTTACTGGACTTGCTGGAGGAGTTGTAGTGGGTGTACATGGTGTGTACCGCATCTCGTATACTACTTCTTCTGGCTCGTTGTTGATTTCTTTTACTGGACTCGCTGGAGGAGTTTTTAGTGGGTGTACATGGTGTGTACTGCATCTCCACTGGATAGGAAACATCCGGTGCTAGAGTTGATGGTGATTTGGGTTGCAACTCCAAAGTGGCCAAAAATGCTCTAGGTCGTTGATCTAGTTTTTGAACTCGATAGTAGCCTCTTTTACCTGCCTTTCGAACTTGTTGGTCGCTAGCGGGCTTTCTTCAACAAATCTGAAAGCTGCTTTCCGCAAATCTACTTCGCTTTTATAATGTCTGAAGTGTTTGGCAAAGATAATTTGGAGAATGAGTCTCCTGTTCATCCTCCAAGTATTTTTCCACCTTTTTAGAAACGTTTTCTGACTCATGTTGCCTCTTGGATCACCGACGACGTTGTCTTGTCTTCTTTTGGTGATTTATTCCCACTCGCTCTGGGTACATAGGTTTCATCGCTTCTTGATGGACTAATTAGATCATTCCAACCATCGTCCATTTTGATTTTTTTTTTACTAGAGTCATTCGATGCCGTAGCCAACTGAATAATTTGTTAGACTTCACACACTTTTATACTAAAAAAATAGTGCATTTGCCCTATTTTTAGAAATAGTGCATATGCACTATTTCCACTATATTAAAATAGTGCTTTTGCACTATTTCTATTGTTAAATGATGTTTATTTGAATAGTGCAAATGCACTATTCTTTTTAGTATAAATATTGGAAACTTTATAAACCAAAGTCATTCGGGCTCAGACTGACTGTTTAATTTGTGAAAAAAATGATGGCCCATGTTGTTGAGAATGTTTTGGATATATCCCAAGTACATGAGTGGCATAATCACAATTATGCAGAAAACGGAAGACATGCGCCAATTGACTACAGGTACTTAGAGGTACAACCTACTGAACGGGAAATGTTTGAAAAGTTTTTGAGTAAAAGGATGAGAACACTATAATATCGTTATCAGATAAACAGGACAGAACAGGCCACTTTGTAAATCAACATAACACTACACTTATCAAAACACAATCCAATATCAAAAGCACATGCTACACGCATAGCAAGAGCCCTGGGCTCTAATTATAACATAATATAAATACTACAATACTAGTCATCCTTTTTTTTTAAACAAAAAATAATATTGAATACATAATAGTTAAAATGGAATTGGTTGTCCATACCTTACTGACTGTTCTTGGTCTCTTTCAGCTACAATTATTTCATTGCGATCATTATAATCATCATCATCATCATTATTCAACTGACAATGTTCTTTGGGTAACTGTTTAAAGTGAGATATATTGCGTGTTATACGACTACCTTCTTTAGTCTCTGCAATGGTTCTTGATCTTTCACTCTTGATTACGGTGTATGGTGTTTCACAAAAGTTTTGTGTTAATTTGTTCCTACCTGGTTGACGAACCAATACTCAATCACCAATAGCAATATCACTCTCTTTTGAATTCCTCCTTTTGTCAGTTCTTGCTGTACGTTTGCTTAGCAATTTTGCTGTGCTGAGCTTTGGAATGATCGATTGTTGTCTTTACCAATTTATCAATATCAGGAACCATATTTTTTCCCGAATCAATGATTTGGTCTTTGTTGCAGTGTTTCTGGTATAACTATTCTAGATCCTTTAAGAATAATTCCCTTTGAAGTTATTGCAAGTTCATCTTTGATGATTTTAAATGGTTTGACAGTTTCATTGTCCCATTTATTCAGCTTAATTGATGCACGTAAGCATTTTAAAACTCTATCTTCATTTGTAGCCTTTTCGATTTTTTCTGCTGTGAGTGCTTGCGGAACATAGTGATACGCTAAAAGGTTAATATACTGTTCTGCAATGTGTTCATGCATCGGCTTCTCTTTTGTTAATGGGTGTCTGGATAAGTAATCCGCAGGATTGTCTGCTCCGGATCTGTAGATAACCTTAAAAGTATACGGTTGCAATCTTAGCACCCAACGTTCTATTCTCGCAAATGTTTTTGAATTTCTTTTGCCATATATGATTTCCAATGGCTTATGGTCGGTTACCAGAGTGAATGATTTTCCGTATAAGAGCAATTGCAAATGTTCAACTGCATATACGTAGCAAGGGCTTCTTTTTCTGTTTGTGAATATCGTTGTTCGACTTCTGTAAGCGCACGGCTTGCATATGCTACAACTTTTCTAACATCGTTTTTATGGTCCATTGCCTGATATAAAATTCCGGATATTCCAACTGGACTTGCATAGACGACTACGTAAGTGTCTTTCGTTTTATTAAAATATGACATACAAGGTGAAGATATAAATGCGTTCTTTATCTTCTGAAATGCTTCTTCATGTTCATTATTTCATACAAATGTCACATCTTTCTTTGTCAGTTCTTGTAGTGGAGCCGTTATTGTTGCGAAATTTTCAATGTATTTGCAGCGATAGTTTGCCATTCCAAGCAAACTTCTAACTTCTTGCACACTCGCTGGTTTTGAAACATGCAGCAAATCTTCGATTCGTTTTGGATCAGGGTGTATCCCCTCTTTTCTTCCAAGAATTTGCATTTCTTTGCGATTCAGTTTCAGTCCTCGTTCTGATAATCTTTTCAAACAGTTTTCTAGGTTTTTTTCATGATTCTCACGTGATTTATCAAACACAGCAATATCGTCTGCAATGTTCTCTACTCCTTTAAGACTTTGTAGTTGTGTTGCTAATGTATACTGAAATATTTCAGTGCTTGCGTTTGTACCATAATTAAGGCGTTTATAACAGAATAGTCTTATGTGCGAGGAAAATGTTGTTATGTGTCTACTTTCTGCTCTAGCTCAAGTTGATGATAGGCTTGCAATAGGTCTAATTTTGAGAAATGAGTAGCTCCATTCAGCTTAAAGCTGGTATCATCCACTGTGGAAATTGGGTGTCGAATTCTTGTAATGGCCTCATTTGCTTGCCTCATATCAACGCAAATTCTCATGGCGCTATCTTTCTTAGGCACTTCAATTAAGGGTGAAACCCATGGTGTTCCTTTGCTCTCTGGAACTCGCTCTATGACGTCATATTTTTCTAATTCTAACAGAGCATCTTTCGCTTTTTCTCTCATGTGATAAGGTATAGGCCTTGGTGGGTGGGCTTTTGGGTTTACCTTTTTGTTTATATTTAATTTAACCTTGTGACCTTTCAGTTTACCAAGTCCGTGAAACACGATAGCATTTTTATCAAGAATATCTTGAAGCTTTGGATATGAGACAGAATTATTGTGCGTGACAGCATTAAGTTGCAATTTAATAAGGTCAAGATCTTTGGCCGTCTGATATGACAAGAGATTACCACTTCAGGCTGATTTAGTCAGGTAAAAAGTTACAGAAATTCGTCGTTTTGACTTTGCCTCTGACACAAATTTCCCAACAAATTTCATAGGCTTGTCTGAGTCATAAGGATAAGCTTTTACATTTGTTGTGTTAAGCTTAATACCTTTTAAGTCTGAACAAGTGTCCCGATCAATTACGTTTATACTAGCTCCAGTGTCTATTGTGAACTGTAACTGTTTTCCGTAAAATAGTTATGTTTACTGTCGTACTAGAGACGTGGTTAATTTTAGCTGTATGATTTTTTACTGAATACAGATATTCGTTTTCAGATTCAGAATCTGAAGTAATGTTATAAACTTTTATAGGTTGAATGGCTTTCTTTTTCTGAGAATAATTTGATTTTGATCGATTAGGCCTCTGTTGATTAGCATTTCTATTTCTATTAGCCTTAGATCTCAAAACAAAATTTTGCAAAGTAATTTAGCTTACCACAGGATCGGCATGTCTTTCCTTTTGCGTAACAGTCTTCTTTATGTGGAAACTCACCACCACATGCTTTGCAAGTACGATTATTTCTGCTTGATATTTTATTCATCGTTGCTGTCGTCGGTGGAGCGTCTTTTGACTCTATATCTCTTGCTTGGAATTTACTCTGTTCATCATTTCGGCCTTCGATCAGCATGTCTTTCAATTTGAACTCTGGGTCTCTCTAAGCACGTTTACGCAGTTTTGACGATGAACCTCAAATTATAATTTGTTCCTCTATTTCAATTTCAGTGTCTTCATATTCACAAGTCTCTGCGAGCGTTCGAAGTCTTGTGTGGAATTGATCAAGTGTTTCTGTTGGTTCTTGAGTTGCTTGACGGAATCGAAATATACCTCATATCTCCGATTTTTTAGTGGTTCGAAATATGCTTTTAGTTTTGCCATGGCTGTTTAGAAATCATCAGATTCTGCCGTTTCTGATAACTGGCAGCACTGAGGTCATCGTAGAACCTGTCCTTTGCTTCTGCTGATGATGTCAAAATTGGTGCCTATACACTAATTAGGCTGACTGGTCCCCAGAATGTCTGACGTCGGAGAGACAGGATTCGCTCTGTTCCTTCTGTTGGTGGAGCTATAGACCCCAGTAAACTGTTTCTGACTGCGAAACCCACGCCATGTTCTCTGACCTCGTCCGGTGATTTCCCTTGCCAGAACGTTGCTGTAAACAGCCTTGGACTGCCATAGGGACTCCGACTCCGGATTTTTTCCTCAGGGTTGACTCCTGAAGCCTTTTCCATGAATGGGTATAACCGCAAGTCAGCGGAGGTTTTTTAATAAGAGTTTTTCTTCTCCTAGACCGGCTGTCTTCCCAGACTGATGAGCCCCATCTACCCAAAACACTGGTTTTAAGGCACCAGATAACCCGCCTTCGCCCCTTCTCCTATCAGTAGAAGATCCGACATCGGGAATATGGGTAAAAACGCCTTTGTGTCTATCTCATTCAATAATGAAGATACAGCTTTTTCAAATAACTCAAACGATAGATCTCACCAAGACAAATCGTTTTGT